>BMAU01016287.1:0-119663 GCA_019973935.1 Trichonephila clavipes
TATAATTCTTATAAATTACCTTTCTAGTGTAAAATATTATTTATTATGTCTTATTTCATAAATAAAATTGTTCAAAAAACTCTAGTATCAGTAATTAAACTCATGAGCCACTTTTGTAACTGAAGGGTTTTGGAAATCATTAAAATAATGTTTTCACTAAGATAATGGTGAGTATTCCAAGAGGGAAGAAAAATGGGCAGCTGTAACATAAACAGGATATTAATTAGTCCTTAAACGGAAGTTTCAGTGGAAGTGGTTAGAATAATCTTTTAAAGATTCTACTCATAATAATTCCTCCCAAGGATTATCCTGTTTACATGAATAAATACAGTCGAACCTCCATATAACAAACTTTTATTTTACGAGTTTCTCTTTTTTGCGAACTTTTTCCTGGAAACAAGAACATTTACTATTTTCTTTGTAAAATAACTTCCAAATAACTAAGCTCATTTCCTATTTAACGAACTTTTTCTATTGTGATTCGATTTTTTTCTCCCTAATTTTAAGATAAGTATATATATATATATATATATATATATATATATATATATATATATATATATATATATATATATTTCAGGTATTTTTCAAATTAATCTCTCTTTTAGTACATTTTATCGTGATCGATTACCTTGAACAGGTTTTACCAGGTACCTTACTAAAAAGGGATGGACAGACTTTTCCAGCGTAGGGGTTAGTTCTAATTTTTTCAAGGTGTTGCGGTCCACCCAGTGGCGTAGATGTGGTGACATAAGATAAAGGTCTACGATGTTTTATTTAACTTAACAATAAATACGCGGAATGTGTACTTTCCTACTTAACTCCCACTTTTAAAACCGCGTTTAAAGCAAAACGGAAGACACAAACATTGCAATAATGACCATAAATATCATGATTCCAAATAATGCATTTATTATCAAACAATTCAAAATGCATTAAAAAATAAAACAATTTCATGTCTGCATACTGCCAGTCAATACTTGAATATTTCGATTTATAATTACTAACTGCTAAACATTAAGTGGTCACCCCAAAATTGTGACAAATCTATACGGAACTTTACCACTAACCTTCTGAGTCGTCTTTTTTTAGGGAAATTTAATTTCCTACCTATTTCCAATCAGCTCCAAAAAGAGGACAGGATTCATTTTGTTATGCAGATTAGATAAAGTATTTAAGTCAAACGGAATCGTAAAGTTAGAGCAGTAGGAGAGAGAGATTGAAGTAAGAAGTTATAATAGTGAAATTAGAAAGATATTATTGGAGATTTCTAGGAGGATAAAATCTCCGAAAAAGCTGAGCTGAACTGCAGTGTGGTAAATATTGATTCAAGTCTCATTTTTATATTAGGAGTGAGATTAAAGTTAAATGTTCAATAGGAACATTACAGAATATAATTCTGGGATCTCTTATCGTGGTAATCTCTGCGTGATCGATATTCTAATCGTTAATTAATCGGATCTTTAAATATTTAAGTTAATTTAAAGGAAAGACCCTTATTAAACCTCATAATACTATTTAGATATATTTGTTAATAAGTCTTTGATTCTATTTGGATAAGATAACCAAATAAAGAAAGTTATTTATAAAAATGGCTACTGGCTCTTATATGACTCCAACTTATTCTCGTTCTCAAAGTGAGGTCCAAGGAGACCTTCACAAAATGTCTTGGAGGTCATCCGGTCGATCGGGATGGACTTAATGCCTACCCCTAATCTAGAACAATGGACTTGCCGTAGTTTTTCAAACAAAAAACTCTAATATAAAACGGACAGATTTTATCAGTAGTTAAATTTTTGGATGCATGTAGTAGTGTGTGCTTATAAAATCACTGGTTATAAAATAAGGTACGTTTAAGGTATCCGACTACGTTCGGAACCGTGATTTTAAAAAAGCGCATAAATGGATAATTTTCATGATATTTAGTGTTACTTATAGATTAGAATACATGTATAAAATTGTTTTAAGGGACATTTTGACAAAAAAATTATTTAAATACAATATTTCGGCAAAAAATTAATTTAAAAATTGATTTTGGAAATTGATCGTTCTATGTTCATTTTTTGTCAAAATACTATATATAAATAATATTTTATTGTAATACTATTCTTAAGATAATTTTATATACATTTTCTAATCTAAGGGGCACTAAATATCATAAATATTATCCATTTATTCGCTTTTGCAAAATCACGGTTCCGAACGTAGTCGGATACCTTAAAATTATTTGTAGACTTATAATTACAAAATGTTAAAAAATTCATTAATTTTAATAGAAAATTATTTTTGAAAGTTGAAAATACAGTGTAATCCTAGACATTTTTGTTCCTTCTTGTTTTCCTTGTTAATTTCTTTTTGATGGGTAAAATACATGAAATAAACAAATGTTAATTTTCAAAAAAAAAAAAGTTTGAATAATAGCTATACTTTTTTAAAATAATAATAGTGTGTACGAATTAAAAATTTGTTTTATGTGGTTTCTAAAGTATATTAAAAGGTGAATCTCTATTTTACGTATTTTCCATATGGCAAACTTTTTTCGGGATTTAGAGACTTTGTTAAACAGAGGTCCGACTGTATATTCAACCCTTACGAACACATGTCTGAATAAATATAGATGGAACTAATAGAAATTAAGTTGGTAATATTTATATGTTTTACTTCCTACATGTGTAATATATAATAAATTTAATTGTTTTCCCTTTCGCGAAAATGTTATAGTTAATTATAGTTACTTTAAATATGGTTACTTTAGTTTCAGCTACAGCTATATTTATAGCAAAAATATCGGACCAAAAAAGGATTTTACTTAAGTAATTAATATACGAAAAATTCAGGAATAACCCTCTCACTGTTGTCTATTTACTTAGCCAAGTTTATTTGTTTCAAATCAATTTTATATTTTCTGATTATTTTTTGCATGAGATGCATAGTTTTACAACACGTATTGAATCTAATAAATACTCGCCGTGTAGAGGGAATGATGCAAGAAAAATATTTCTCTGCTCAAAGTCCTCATGTTGGCGTGGTTTGGAAGTTACAAGTTAGCATCCCCGAGGTTCTCGAAAATACCTTTGATATCAGAATTCTTTTTAATTATTCCGTATATTTTAAATCAAAAAGAATTTGCTTGGCTTTAAACTCGTGATTCGAATCTGGAAATGTATTCCATATTTTAAAAATTATATTGAATTTTCTTTAATAAAATCTGTTCCGCGAAATGATAACTAGAAGTTTTCATCATTCTGCCTTGTATGGACCTTCGTTTTCAAGTTCCCTTTGAAGTGATGTGGTGGCTGCGGTGGACTCGTGGTCCTGGTCACGGACTCGTGGTTGGCATGTCATGAATTCAAGTCTAGTACGACCGAAGACCCGCCGTGTACAGAAGGTCGCTAGATGTTAAATCTGTCGAGACTCAAATGTCCTACCGTTGATGTGGCGGGGAAGTTAGGAAAGGAGTTGTCATCTCAGATGTCATCCTTGTCACTTGACCATGGTTCAACATAGTCAACATTACGAGTTCCGTTGTCAATAGCCGTCATGCGACGTTAATATAACTCTTACTCTCACTTGAGATAATGTGAAAGATTATGGACAAAAAGATTCCGCAATTTACTATTTTATATATGTTAGAATTGTTTCATTTTTTTTTCAATTCGTATACGTCATTGAAATCTAAGAGATAAGTCTAACTTCCATAAAGGCTTTGTGTAATAAAATAATTTCAATGTGGATCTTAAACTTAATATATTCTTTAAAAATGTGTGCACTTAAAAATTTCTCGCATTTATATGCATTTCATTTAGTTGATTTCTACAGTGTTTAATCTAATAATTATAGCCCAAAATCATTGGAATCTTATAGAAGTACTACCATTTTGTTTGGTAATGGAATGTGAGGAATCCAAATTTATCAATTGATGGGGAATTTTATTTAAGGGTCACTCACAAAAGTGTTACCAAAAAATTAGCTGTGAATTTAAATGATTTAATGTTTCTGAGACGCGGATTATGGTATGATATCTATTTTATAAATTAGCTTATCTTAAGTACTAGCATTATATAGTTATAATGCATATAGACATCATAAATTAGAATAAGCGGAGTATGTATTACAGATTAAAGTCAGATGGAAAACGACCTAAAAACTTAAGAATACTACATATAATATACAAATAATTTTTATAAAGGCACACACATTATTAGCTTTTGATTATCATAATTCAATTCCTTTCTTTGAATTATTATTTTGCATCATTCGTAACATTCGATTTTTTTTTTAAATCTCCTTTGTCTCTGAACAATAAGAGAGTTGAAAAGCCCGAGAAAATGAATGAAAATTTTCCATGGATAATGTTGGGCAAATGAGTAAACTATTGATAAAGCTTTTAGTAGAAATGCCTTAAATTGCAAGTAATTGTATTAAGGGTTTTTTCTTGTTTCCGAGTTACAAAAGATATAGTGTAAAACAATGACAAACTAATGTGTTCATCGATTAAAAAGTGAAGTCTATAGACAAAGGTTCAGTAGACCGTTCTGTCTAAATTAGCATTGATTGAAGGTTAGAAGAATAGTACATTGTCGTGAACCATTCATCGAATTGTAATCTTGTCTTAAATATTTATACGTATCATAATTTTTTATTTTGGTATTTGGCATTGTCAAATAATTTAGTATTTTTAGTACTATTCTTCTAGTTGTTAAGATTATTATCTTAACATTTATGGAATCTTATTCTCACATTATTTTCTCTTTTATACCGCTCAGTTGTATAGGCCAGGGTTCGGCGAACGCCGACTCGAGAGTGGCATGTGATTGTTTAGACTTCAAGTTATAAGGATTGTTAAAATAAATTAAAAGTAAAAATTTTTTTAAAAAAACAAACTTTTATTTAAATGCGCTAAAAAGAATAAAATAAACTTTTCTTATGAAACTTTTTTTTTACTATCAACTTATAACGTCATTACACAATTTATGATACAAAAGCTTGTCGCGAGTTTTAAATACTCATATTTACTTACATAGTTTGAAATTTTTTAAAAATTAAAATCAATCAGATCCAGTTATTTAATTTACTTGTTTATCGACACAGGTAAATCTCGCGACAAGCTTTTGTATCCTAAATTGTGTAATGACGGTATAAGTTGATAGTAAAAAAAGTTTCAAAAGAAAAGTTTATTTTATTCGTTTTAGCGCATTTAAATAAAAGATTGTTTTTAAAAAAGATTTTTTAATTTTAATGGATTTTTTACTTTTTAGTTATCGCTGGACAAGGTTTCTTAGTTGTTCATCTGATTCGACGCATCATTGTTGCAAGGTCGTTTGCCGGTTAATTTCGAACAACTGAACCTTTTTTCCCGGCGAGCCACATACATACATATAATAGATGATATTTCCCTCGGGCCACAACAAGAGGATAATGGGGGGGGGTCTTACAACACTGTAAAACTAAAATAACATTGGACAAAGCAAAATTAATCAAAATATTAAAACTTTTTTTAAAGACGAAAAACACACAACAAAAAATTTAAAATCCATAATTTTAAGCCAATGTTTTCAATCTTTGTACAGAATTTGGATAATACAATTCTACAACCGGGAAAAGTTTTCATGCGATTATTTTTATAAATGATGAAGCTATTAAATGTTTAATTAAAATTTTGAGTATCTTTTGAAAAATCGTAAAAAAAAGAGTTTTTGGCATTTTTTTTTCTTGACTGATTTTAAAAGAGAAAAGCATGAACTTTTTTAGTGTAGAATATTGATTCATTAACAGGAAAAAATTCATGCGGAATAATTTTGAAATTATTTATTATTGATTCATTTTAGAAAGAATCGTAAAAAATAGGAAATATCGTTATTTTGTAAAAAGAATTATACCCCGTATCATGGAGAAATAAATGATCTTTTCGATTCTGTAATTATTTTTTGTCTGAGTTTGATAGAAAGAATTAGATGGATCGGAAAAATCGGAACTTTGCATTGCCGATATTGCAATTAGTTAAGCTCAATCCTAAAAGCCGCTCGGCAGAATAAAAAGGCAACAGGGGTAAAACAATTATGCATTTAAGGTTTTTAATTAATATATTTTTAACCAACTGCAATATCGGTATATAAATGGTCAAAACATGCATTGTCATCCCAACTAAACATGTATACAAAATTTCAGCTCAATCGGTTGATGACATCAGCTTCAAATTTGAGTTGCAAGATTTCACCCGAACAAATTACATTGCAAGTTAAATAAAAGCTTGCAAAAATAACATCTACCAAAAATTGGGGTTTTTTTTCTGTACTTTATAATTATCTATTGAAAAGATTTATCTTAGTTGCGTGTAAAATTAAACATTTGGCTGTTCAATGAAAGTATTAAAATTAGTTCTAAGGCAGTAAAAGTCTAATTTATTGGTACATATGTCGCCATGAAAAGATATTCTTCCAAGTAATTTCCTATAACGTTTGCTTATTTGCATACATGGGTTAAGAAGTTTTCCTAAATATGAGCAAGAGATACACATATATAAACCTGCAACAATAGTCACAAAAAACACAACCAGTAATAATTAATTACAATATTCAATATTTTCTATTTTCATTCAATTAAAAAGTTACAAATCAGCAGACGATTTGAGTTGAACTTTCGTAGAAAAGTCGCAATCAAAATTGTATTTAATAATTCATATTCAGCCGGCTCAAGTTCATGGTGGTTGAGAACTTTTTTATAAGAGCAACCACACAGTAAAAGAAAGCACAGCGAAGAGTGAAACTAATTACGTTTCAAAACTTTTTTTCCAAGGATATTTCAGTGGCTAGTACAAAAATTTATATCTTGGATTTATTGACTATGTATTAATGTTACTCTTAAAAGTAACAAAGTGTAATTGGTGATAGACTTGTAATAATATTGAATCACTAAAACTGAGAGTTGGCAGACTACATGTTTAGATAAAGAAAAATTATAAATTTATTAATATGTGTATTTCACATGTGAAAATGTTCGTTCATTTTGAGCCCTAGAACTATTTAAAATATTAAATCGAAATTTTAGATCGGGTGTTTCAGATTATAGTGGAAAACTACATTTAATTTTTAGAAATAGAATTATTCATTTGAAGATTAATTTTGATGCCCATATATAGAAATTTTTGAGAACTTTAGTACTGTTTTTCAATTCCTACTATAAGTTCACACTCTCCCAATATATATATAGTAACCAATAGTTATCGACAACTCCACGCAGTCTTCGCGCGCAGGCGCAGCTAAAACACGAACTAAAACTTTTGAACTAGTGGAAGAGAAACAAAAACTCTTGGACATTAGAGAGAAAGGAGAACGAGAGAGGTGCGCGAGCAGGCGTTACCTTCTGCATATCATCGTCAAACTTATCTGTTAAAAACTACCTTTTTAATTAATTTTTGTTTAATGTTAAATAAACCATAAGAAAGACCAAATCTTGGACCCCTTGTTGTCTCCCACAAATTATGGGGGCTCGGCCGAGATCGATAAAATTTCGATTTTGAACCAAAATCTGGACAATGAACAAAAGCGTCCGTGAAGGAGACGCTCCGCCATTTTTCGGAAACTTCGTTCAACCTGTGTAGAGGTTTGAACTCAGCATGAAAATTCCGCCTGTGTAGAGGCCGGATTGAAAAAATTTCGATTTTGATCAAAATTTGGAACGTGAAAAAAAAAAGCCGTCCGTGGAGGAGACGCGCCGCCATTTTTCGGAAACTTCGTTCAACCTGTGTAGAGGTTGAATTTTTCAACTTCATTCCGCCTGTGTAGAGGTCGGAACAAATAACAAAATAACCTGTGTAGAGGTGTATTTTTCAACGAACCCTCAAAATCCCGCCTGTGTAGAGGTTGGAACTAACTCAGTGTGAATAATCCGCCTGTGTAGAGGCCGGAACTACAATTTCAAGATATAACCTGCGAAGAGGTGTCAATTCGAACAATTTCAACTATATTACCTGCGAAGAGGTGAAATCAGTGGAATCAACGTTTTTATTGGATACATCGTACGTGCGAGCAACAAGGGAGCCAGAAAAAAAAAAAAAAGGTAGGATCTTTCCATATTTTTCTAAAATGTATAAAAACGCTCTTAAAGAGGATTTCATAAGAGTTGTTGAGAATCTAGACGGTACTGTGGAGAGTACGGACACTATAGTTAAACTAAAGACTAAAATTGAGAACAGTAGTACATTTGAAAGTGATCCAGATTTCGTTAAAACTTTAATTCAAAACTGTATAGATGAGAGGGTATCGCGAAACGAAAGAGAGGTAACTTTAGAGAAACAGAAAATTGAGCTCGCGAAACTTCAGTTAGCAAAATTAGAAAAAGAAGTCGAACTTCAAAGGGCTAAAAATAAAGCATTAAGTTTAAATCCTGCAGCTAAAGTCGAAGAGAAACAGTTCGAAACTTTAAATAAGGAAACCGCAACCCATATTGGCATTCGAGAAGCAGAAGATTGGTTCAGGCCTATTGATTTAGCTAAAGAGTGCGATATTTATATTTCATCTAGAAGCGGATCACATAAAGAAATTCCTATTACTTATGGATATACCCAAGACCCCTTTAAGAATAGATCACAAAACTTTAAACCAAAGATTAAAGAGAACTATCCCCAATATCTTGAAAGAGAAAATAAAAATTGCTATATGTGCGGTGATTCATCTCATTGCGCAAGAGACTGTGAGAAGCGTTTTAAACCTAAAGAATCTAACGACCACATCCATAATAGAATAAACGTGAATACTTTGAAAATCGAGAGCGAAAAACAAAATAGCGATGAATGCGCAAATCTTCAATATGTAAACATTTTTGTGGAAAATCAACCCGTAACAGCCTTGATCGATTCAGGTTGCCAGATCCCAGTTTTAAATTCCTCACTAATTAGAGTGCAAACACCTTCCGAAGAAATCATAACATTAAGCTCATGTTTTGGCGAAAAGCGAATGGTAGAAGTTAAACCCATAAATATTTCTCTTGATGAACACTCTCCCGGTCTAAGTGTGCAAACGGCGATATCACCGACCTTGACCGAAGAATTTATTATACACCTCAGTGTATATTCTGAAATAGAGAAACTAGGCCATGCAAAGAGCGATGTTTTATTAAGTGAAAGTGAATCCTCTTTGAGTGCAGATTATGGTGTTTCTTTTCCAAATGTTTCTGTTTCAAATGTGATAGAAAACTCTAGTTATGATTTGCCATATGTTAAAAACTTTAATACTAGAAATGATTTGAGTTCTCTAATTAAGGATTATAAATGTAATAAAATTAAGAGTACTAAGTTAAAAATGAATATTAAATTGAAAAATGATATTCCTGTGTGTCAGAGAGCCAGACGTTTATCTTGTTCTGAGAAATTACAGGTAAACAATCAAATTGATGATTGGTTACGACAAGGTATTATAAAAGAGAGTGTTTTTGATTATTGTTCACCTATAGTATTGTGTAAGAAAGTCAATGGTGCCATGAAAACGAGTTCCATGGAATTTATCTCCCGCTCACCTACCCCTTCACCTATGGAACGTAATTATCGACGGTTTGTGTTGCTCCGAAGGATCTTCCAACCTTGGCAGTGGAAACGAAGGAAAAAGAGAAATCGTTTTGAACAGACGTCCAGAACTCGAGAGGAAAATATCGATGCGTTCAACCAAAGATCAACTTGTTAAAAAAGACGTTCTTATGCCTGTGAAACACAATGTTTTCCTGTGGAACCTTCCGGATGTCGAAGAGGTGCCTTCACATGATGGAGAAACTGTCTAGTTCAGAAAAATTATGATATGTTTAATCTCTGTATATTTGTCGTATAGTCCTTGTCTGTTCCGTCTTTTTTTTGTATGTTTCAGATTCTCCTCTGGTCTCCATGGAAGTACCGCTGCGGACAGCGTACAGTCAGGCTGGCCGGATATAGTAACCAATAGTTATCGACAACTCCACGCAGTCTTCGCGCGCAGGCGCAGCTAAAACACGAACTAAAACTTTTGAACTAGTGGAAGAGAAACAAAAACTCTTGGACATTAGAGAGAAAGGAGAACGAGAGAGGTGCGCGAGCAGGCGTTACCTTCTGCATATCATCGTCAAACTTATCTGTTAAAAACTACCTTTTTAATTAATTTTTGTTTAATGTTAAATAAACCATAAGAAAGACCAAATCTTGGACCCCTTGTTGTCTCCCACATATATATATATATATATATATATATATATATATATATATATATATATATATATATATATATATATCTTGTTCAAATTGTTAATTGTTAATAAAGTACTTTTTAATCATGCACTCACACACACACACACAAGTTCAAATACATTTCTTTAAGCTTGTAGTCAATGACACTTGATATTAATACAGATTTTTCAAATATTAATTCATTAGATCTATTTAATTAATGAATGAATAGTAACAAACAAAAATAATAGTCCAACACCATATATAAAAAGGAAAATGGATCGCTTTGTCCCTATACTGCGATGGATTGCGCGTTGGATTTCTAACCCAAAGGTCATGGGTTCGATTCCCTCCTGGGAGGGCCTAATTTCTGAGAATGTGAGTTCTTTTTACTATACTTTTTTATTGGAATAATTAAATTTAATTAATGAATAAATAGTAGCAAACAAAAAAATAATGAATAATGAATTAAACAAACAATGTAATGAATAATGTATTAAACAAACAAAATAATGAATAATGAATTAATCCAACAAAAAATAGCCCAATACCATATATAGAATGGAAAATTTCAAGGAAAATCGCTTTCTATTTTGCCACTTAATAGTGTGATTCTGTCATATGTATATACGTATTTTTTATTAATTGTAATTACTTAATAAAAAGTAACTAAAATTAAATTTTTCTTTGTTGACCTAGGTAGGAATTGACATAAAACAATTTTTTTATATTACTTCTTAAAATTAAATTGTCAAAAACCCTTGAAGCAAAAACAAACACAATTTTTAATTATACCATACCGTAATATATAACAATATGTTCTAACCTCTATTTATATATTTAATATATTTAAATATTTAATTCAAAAACAACGAAAAAGGAAAGGAATTTCTGTTTCTCATGGTAAATTTGAATAAAGACTCGCGTTCTCTGTGTTTATCTCACTACCAGATGTCAATTATTTACTCAATAATCATATTAACATATCGTCTGCGTCGCAAGCGAAACTAAAGCATTCCATTTCAGCAAGTAAATTGCTTCATTCAGAATAATACGAATTTTTCTACTCTCGCCTGTTTACACGCGCGCGCGCGTTTGGTAGATTTTCTCTAAACATACAGGAAACAGTGTTCGTTATGAAATATTGAGAAGAATATTTATTAATTTATTACGTGCATATGTATTTATATAGGTATATAAGATTTAATTTATGGAGTAATGGACTAGTACTTCGTATTAAAGTCTGCTGAAACCGAGATTATTTAAAAGAAAATAACTTATTTCAGAGAATTCAATTGAAACCACTGGCGTAGCTAGTTCTATGTGGGTCCTGTATCAAAATTCCTTTGGGAACTTTATTTTATATATATGAGAAGTCCTGTTAGTGGAGTGGAGTTACACATGTTGCCACTCCTGTAGCTTGGGGGCCCCATTCATTGTACTTATCATTGATATGGCTGATACGGCGGTAGCTACGCCCCTGATTCTTCCCCTTATATTCACGATCGTGTATGTGTGTGTGTGCATATGCGTACTATAGCCTTGAAATAGAAGAATGCAAATGATCAAGATTATTACAGTGCAAAAATATTTACCTGGTCATCCTATCTTAATTTATGAGTGATCAAGTAAGACAGATATCTTGATCTTTAAAGAGATATTTAAGTATGTGGCTTTTTTATTCATCATTGATAATATCTCTCTCATGATATGTAGATTTAAAAAAAACACGATTTTGTACAATGAATGACACAGCTTATTTGAATTGCAAAATACGAGACAAAAATCATTGTTCCTTTAGAAGCCATCGGCATTTTTTTCCTTTCAAAAATAAAAGATGAACAAGCATAAATTATTTAATAAGCATAAATTCTTCAATAACATTTCTTTAAAAAGAGTTATCTTTCTTTTTTCATGCAATTCACATCGACTAAATCTATTGTGAAGTATAATTGATAGTTTACTCTCGTTTACACATTTTTTACTCCCTTATTTCCTTATAATTTTCTCTGAAATTATGCACGTTGTGTTTCAACGTGTGTGTGCATGCTATTTTTGTCTATTTCTTACAGTTATTTAAGAGTCACAGTACGATTCAATTGACAAAAATCGGTCAAAAAATCAAATCTAATTTTTCTAGCCTAAATTATTCTTTATATACTTTTCTAAAACCTCACAAAATTTGAAAGTTCTAAACTTAAAAAACGCAGAATTATGATAGCTTTTACGCTCGTTTTTATTCACATCCCTATGGCAAATCAAAACTTTAAACTTACGTATCTCAAAAGAATAAAATAACTAGCTTATCTTCATTTAAAATGCTAAGGCTTTTTGTCTATTGTGCCTAATGTTTTGAAATTGTTTTACTTATTACTAATAATACATGTAACAAAAGTTGGTATACATTTTTGAATCAAAGCAATACTTATTTTTTTTACAAATATTTGAAGTCAGAATTTATAGATTTTTTATAGAATTTTCAATAAGCATTCATAGAAAGAAGTATTGTACGAATACCAATCATGTTATCGCAAAACCCGTGCCAACTTTTGTTGTACAAAGTTTGATGTACATGTAAATCAAATTTCATAAATGTAAGTCAATTTTTTAAGAGGAGAGTAGAATTTTAAAATAACTTCATAAATTTCAAGTTTTTTCCTTAAAAAATTAAATGACTAGCTTTTTATGAATTTTTGGGCACAAAATCTGTTTTGCATAGTATACATACATAGGAGGCAACAAAAAAATTTTTGAAAATACTTAAATTAAAAATGTTTGTGTAAATCGTACCATGTCGCTTAACTTACCGATGTTATAACGCGATTGTTCTGAATGTTAAGTTTGAGATATGAAGAACAATGGCGTAACGTAAACCCGTACAAATCTCGCATAGCGGGGAGTGGGACAGGATTCTAGGGGGCCTAAAGCCTGACTGACGCCAAGTACGTATTTAACCAATCAATAAATTATTAAAGGCAAAGCCTGACTTTCCAGGGGTGATCTAAATTCTCCGTTACGCCACTGAAAACGAGAAAAAAATTGTTATATGCATTGATATTTCTAATGCCTCCTGATCGATACTGTCAGATCGAGACCCACAATTTCATCATGACAAGAGGTTAATTTTTACACCTTTCGTTAGCCGTATCTTTGAGCACCATGCGGGGGATACAATTTGCCTTGGTTCTATCCCAATTTTGAGAGAGAACACCCTGAGGATGGGGGGCTACACTTCTCTTCCCCTTCTACCAGCCTCCCGAGAGGACTTGCGATGGTAATTTAGAGCCACGTTGGCATCATTTTTGGCGACTTGTGTCAAAACTTGAAAAGGTTTTTTTCTCACATTTTAAAGCTCTGATTTAGCTGAAATTTTATATACATGATTATTTTGGATGACAATATAATAATTTAATTATAATTAATTAAAATTAATTGATTGAAACTAATTATTTAAAGAATTACAGATACAGCCACGTTGGTTTTATTTTTAGTGGCTTGGGTCAAAACTTTAAAACATTTTTCTTTTCTCACATTTTAAAGCATTCAGTTGAACTGAAATTTTATATACACGATTGTTTTGGAAGAAAATACGATGCTTCATTGATAATTAATACAAATTAATTACCACTTAATGTTCTGATTCTGTCCTATGTATATGCATATTTATATTAATTGTAACTATTTAATATAAAGTAGCTAAAATAAAAATTTTCTTTGTTGATCTAAGTAGGAATTGACTTTAAAATTTTTTTTTATATTACTTGTTTTCGAGCAGAATGCTTAGTAAGTGAGGAAGCTTTGAAATTTTTCGTTACTGAGAGTGTCATTACAGATATTTCGATTTTGAGGTATAGTCGAAGCTCTAATCAGCATCTGTCTGAATGGTGGAGGCATGGTGACAGAACGACTACGAGTATTTTCCTGATTTTAATTTGCTTGAGCGCCAATGTTAAGATCTTTTTCAGTGGGTACCGTCGCTCGTGAATGTCTGCGGGAATGGGATTGCAGATAGTCGGGCCAGAGAGGACAGCCATATAGATTCTACACATGGTAGCTGCCTTACTTTTTCAGAAACTGCTACCCGGGTTAAACAAGATATCAGTTCCTTTTGGAGGCAGGCCTCCGTACAGGAGTGGTATGAAGGAAACAGTCTTGGTTCTGCTTTGATTGGGGCAAGCAGTAGGCGAGATGAAGCGATTCTTACTAGACTTCGCAGTGGACATACTCGAGTTCAGTGGTAAGTGGTGGGTCTTAAATTTTACCCGCCTTGTCCGAATTTCGATGTGACCCAAGCCACTCCTGCCCACATCTTGGCTTGTATTGGTTGCCATAGGAGCCAGCTGTTCTCCTGCTACAGTTCTTCATTGTTTAAAAGCGCATGTGTTCATGGACTTGATCCAAATGATTCTGTCGATCAAGTGGGATAAAAAGCAACAGCAAAGAAAAATTATTCTAGATTCTATACAACACAATAATAACTTAATAACCCTTTAAGACCCAACCCGCACGATCATGCGGGTTAGATATTCTTATACGGTTTTGCTTCTGGAATAGTCGTATGTAAGAAAATCGCAAATTGAACGATTCAGCCGGTTTCCATAAAATGTGAAGTGTTACTTTTTATCAGCAGACGATGGTTGTGGTCCATGTTTTACTTTCAGTGGCAAATCTAGCTTTGCTTTCAAATACAACGAAAACTCGTCTTCCTTTTATATGTCCCAAAAAAGAAATTACCAATATATTTCTAATTGCTTGGAAACATATTTTTGTATTAATGTTTAAATAATTGTAAAATAGAAAAATATTAATTATACTTTATTAATGTAACTTGTAGGACTCGGGATTTCGTTACCCGCACGATCGTGCGAGTTGAGCGTTACTTGAGTCATTGCAGCTGTAAAGCTAAGTACTAGCATGCGAATTTCCTTTTCTATTTCAATAATTTTGATGAACGCCTACATAAAAATGAACTATATATAGTTGTATAATAATACCAAATTTTCTTGGGGGTCGCCTTGGATGTGTGAATCCCTTTTTTCTTTCTCTCTCTCTTTTTTGCAATTAATTTTCTTTTACGTACATTTGTTGAGGAGTATGGCATTTTTATCCTCCACAGATATCTGCATCTGTGGATGCATCCCCCCCCCCAAAAAAAGTCCGGGTTTTCCGGAGGTAGTTAGTAAGTTGGGGTATATATATATATATATATATATATATATATAAATAATAAAATATATTATATATATATATATATATATATATATATATATATTTAAATAATAAAATTTTCTGATACATTTTATTATTTTTTATGGAATACTGTGTTAACTTTTAACCAAAAACTTTGTCAGGTGTCTAAAGGGAGAAGAATTCTCACAGAAGAAATTTTTCAATTGATGAATAAATCAGATTGAACTTAGATCAGAACTTAGTGATCTCTCGGATAATGACAATGCTGCGAACAAAACATATGAATCGCATGTACTGGAAGGAGAATTAAGTTCAGATGAGAGCAATGAAGAAACACATGAGAATATTTGAAATGGAAAGATAATTTTGGATCATTCTTTACCATAAAAGTCTCTTGAACACGTTCATTACATTAATTTAGCTGTTGTAAATTTTTGGTTTCTGTGCAAACAAGATGCAATATCAAATAAAATTCCTCTAAAAATCAAAATGGGTCGCTTAAAATTTAATTTAGAGATAGTTGAAGCGTTATCAGCCTCTCCACCTACTAACAAAAGTATTTTAACTGATGATGAAGATAACAGTGTTGTAACTCCACTCGCAAAAAGATTAAAGCGCGTTATAATCCACCTGCTATATATGTCATGGCTTTTATCCTGGCCATTCCAGGATAAAAGGCTTGACATATATAGCCATTTTTTATGTGTTGATGACATTTCAAGGCCTCAAAAGTGCAGATTTGAAAACTACGAAAGCAGTTCGAAAACAATGGTTATTTATACTTGTCAAAAACAAAACAAAAGATATTTACAGTAAATAAAAAATGAATTAATAAAAGAGTTAATTATACATCAATGATTTCCTTATTTGTAACAATTTTAGTTGAATTTCTACGTTCAAGGGGTGGGGGAGCGGGAATTTTTTTAATTATTTTTTCCTATGTCATTGGGGTCCATATAGTATTAATTACGAGAAGAATTTAATATTTGAAGATAAAAATAATTCGTGTCTTAAAGCAGTGCTTCTCAAACTTTCAATACTGGCGCCCCCCCTTTTCAATCACAATTTTTATCGCGCCCCCCTTATACATAATAATTTACTGAATGCAATAATAATGCACTTTTACGATAAAGCAACAATATTTATTATAAACCGTACAAATTCATGACATAAGTATTAAATTTTGTATATGTTACTTTTAACAAAAAAAGTTAAGTAATAGGATAATTACTAAAATTTTAAAATTGGAACATATTACAAAATAGAAGACAAAATATAGATATCAGCTAAATATAGAAAATGAACTCAGAGGGTCAATTTCTTATCTTAAAACTCCTTTCAAAAACTTTGCTCTGTAAGACAAGCCTATGGAAGTGGCTAATAATTATTAATTTGTTCTTAATTTAGTATTAATTAATTAGTCATAAAATACTCTGAGCACCACTCATACATTAAAAGCAGTGTTTCTCAAACTTTCAATACTGGCGACGCAATTTTCAATCATAATTTTTGTCTCGCCCCCTGTACAACAATAATGTATTTACTGCAATAAAAATGCACTTTGAGAGAGAGACGCTAAAGTTGCAAAACTATCTTAATTATAAACCGTACAAATTAATACGATAAGTATATTAAATTTTTGTATATGTAACTTTTAAGTAATATATATATTTTAAGAAAATTACTTAAAATATATATATAATACTTAGAATTATATTATTTTTCTTTCTCTAATTTTTAAATTGGAACAGATCGCAAAATGATGTATTTAATTAAAGATTTATTTCCTTCAAATTCATTTCTCAAAGTACAAATGTCATTAGAAAAATAGTCTAGTCAATGTCGCTATCTATCATATCCATCACATCTGGCATTATAGGGTACGTTTGCGTGAATCTGGGCAACCTATCGGACGTCTGCGCAAAACATGTATAAAAATGCTTTTCCTCGTACAATTCCAGTCAGTTTTGGTCGACTCGATACTCCTATAGCTACCGAATCTAGCTTGAATGTATATTTTTTTAATTTCCACGTTAATTGTAATTCACGGTGATTAAGTATTTACGGCAGTAGATTAAAACAATATCATACATACATTTTTAAGTCGTAAGCAAACATTCGACCATAATAAAGAATCAACAAGTACACAGACGAACGAGCATGGTTCCGAAAATTAAATCAAGGCGATCTTCTCAAAAATACTTAAATTTTGGATTTACCACTACTGAAGTAAATGATGGGAAAAAAAGCCCCAGCTCGATATGTGTTAAAACTTACAAATAGAACAACATGTGAAAGTTGTTTTAAAACATGTAAAATCATTTAGCTATGTTGGTAAAGAATTTTTAAATTATTTTCTGGATGAGAACAGCTTGGTAATTAGGGATCTATTTCAAGATACTCCAGAAGGGCTCTCAACTTCCGAAGAAGAAATCTTCATAGATTTCACATCCAGTGAAAAATTAAAAGGCAATTTTGTAATAAATCGCTCTTTGAATTTGGGGTAGAGGTGGATGAGGAATTATCTGTACTGAAAACAAAAGCACTTCGTATACTATTACCATTTTCAACATCCTACCTTTTTCAAACCAGATTTTCTGCAATGGATGCCTTGAAGACAAAATATAGATCTCAGCTAAATATAGAAAAACAACTCTTTAAGTGTCAATTTCTGATATTAAACCTTCCTTTGAAAACTTTCCTCTACAAAACAAGCCCTTGAAGTCCCTAATAATTATTAAACTTGTTCTTAATTTAGTAATAAGATTGATTGATTGAATATTAACGTCGCACTTTTCAGCTTCACGAGGGCTTTTGACGACGGACCACGTAATTTTGAACCATGGTCAGTGACGTGGATGACACCTGAGCTGGCACCCTCTCTCCTAACTACCACACCACACCAACGGGAAAACGTTTTAACTCTCAACAGATTTAACGTGCATCGCTGCCCTACACGGCTGGTCTTTAGTGGTACTGGGCTCGAACTCGAGATAAGTCAAGCCACGATCCGATACCTATACCACTCGGCTACCGCGGCCAAATTCAATAATAAGAAATTATTTATAAAATACCTTTTTCAGTACTGATACATCAAACGTATACTGGCTGAAAACGGATTCTTCGCACGAGTTCATTTTTTAAAAAAATAAAACATTATTCTTGATATAATAGCTGAACTGTAAGGAGAGTAAAACTGTGTGCATGACATTATATACAAAAATGTAAAATGATTTTTTTAGATAAATGCTATAATTGTAAATAACTGTTTAAAAGAACTGTAATTTTAAACCTCACACAATTAGCATTTAGAATTAATGTTAAATTATGAAAAGAATATAAAATTCCGATGAAGAATAATTGTGTTACTTTTTAACATTTAAAGTGAGAAGACTTAAAAATGTTTTAACCCGGGAGCAGGCGCGTACTTGATACTAACATTAATGGTAGTGCGGGGGGGGACTCAGTCACCCCAATCATTTGTTTAGAATTATTTTTACTGTACACGATACAAATCGGAATTCTAGTGAATATTTTAATTTATAGAAAGTATACTTACCTTCTTTCAAGGACTATTCAATTCTTTGATGATTTGAGAAAAATCCAATAAAACTGAACTAAAATGATTCAAAAGTACAAGACCATAATAAAGGACGCAAATCAGACACTTTTCAATTATCCTACCGAAATGTTAAACCAATCAATTCTTTTCCAAATATCGCAAAACTCAATTATTTACAATTTCCCTAAGCGAAAAGTAAACGCATAAAAGATGAGAGGGAACTAATATTGATAATAACCATACCATAAGATTGAAGGTCAATCAAATGATTAGCAAACGTACTATGCAGCCTGGTTGAAAAGTGAATCATGACTTCCTTTTCTTTTTCTACAACTAATGTACAGTGTATTTCAATAATAATTACAGTGGTGAATTGTTTATCTTCTTAGAATTTTTCTCAGGGTCTGGGTTTCGTTTTTTCTTTTAACGAGTAATATTTTATGTTAAAACGTAATAAAAAAATCTCTCATTGAGAAAATACAGCAAATAAAACAAAATGTTTTTTTTCTTTAATTTGGTTTTGGGATCACAGATAGCTATTTGATGACGGAAAAAAGCCAGATAATAAACATAAATTATGTCAGTGTTGTGTGTATTTTTTTTATTATGGAAGAAAGCATTTTGTTTTACTTCTCTTTTCGGTTATTTTTTTAAAAAAATCTTTAAATTTTCGATACGCTCGCGCCCCCTTGTAGGGTCATCGCGCCCCCCAGGGGGCGCGCCCCACACTTTGAGAAACACTGTCTTAAAGGGATCACATACTAATCAGATAAACTTAAAAATATGGTTGGAAAAATCCTCAAAACTGTATTCTAATCAAACATCCATTTAAATTTATAGAAAAATCATTTATATATAAGAGTATAACAAATATGTAAAAAATTAGAGAAATAATTATGAAAAAATTTTCAAATTTTTAACATAAGAGCTAAAAGAATTGATAAATTATAAAATGTTTCTGATATTAGCTTATTCCTTTACTTAAAAACTTTCTTTTTGTGCTGAAAACAGATGAATAAAAATTATCAGATAAAGGCATAACAATGAAATGAATGCCTTTAAGTTAATTGTTCATCTTGTACATAAAGTACATTGAAAAAAAGATATTTGTGCTTTTTAAGTTTATTAAATTGTTAAATAATCTGCCAATACATTCTGATATGGCTGTTTTATTATTTTATTAATAATTAATGCTTTTCCGCATTTGCATCTTACAATAAATTTTAACCGATCAATCTAATTTGAATTCATTGGAAATTTGTTCTATGTTATAAACACAAGATACACTCAGGAACATTGAAAATAGCGACCCAAGAAGAAAGCATCGTATTGAAATGAAATTTAATACACATAATGACACAGATGAGAGATTCACTTGATCTCAAAAACAAGACAATTAAACGAATACAGGGTGGGCAACGACACAAATACGGGGCAACTTCAATAACGCGTTGGACCACCTCCAGCTGCAATACATGTCGCCACACGGTCCGGCATTGAATTGATTAGACACCTTATGTTGTCCTGAGGCAGATGGGCCCACAAATCTTGAACAGCCAACTCTAAATCATGTACAGAGTGACACGATGGCATCTGCCGTTTTAGCTGATCCCACACGTGCTCTACAGGGGACAAATTGGGGGAGCGGGCCGGCCGTGGGAGAGTCTGAAAATGACGTAGGAAGTCTTGAGCAACTCTTACTGTATGCGGACGAGCATTATCTTGCTGGAAAATTGCCCCTGGGAGACCATTTAGAAAAGGTCCTACATGGGGTCGAAGAATATCATCAACGTAACATTGGCCCGTTAAGGTTCCACGCATCACAATTAAAGTGGACCGGCTATCATAGGCTATGGCCCCCCAGACCATTACAACAGCTGTGCGGGCGGTGTGACGTAGAACAGTGTGGGGGGAATTGTACCGCTCACCAGGGCGCCTCCACACCTGTACATGGTTATCATCTGTCCCCAAAACAAACCGGGATTCATCACTAAACACAACCTTTTGCCAATCTGTGACATTCCACATTGATCTGGCTTGGCACCACTGTAGACGCAGTTGCTGATGGTCCGGTGTTAAAGGGAGTGCACGGAAAGGGCGCTTGGATTTAAGATTTGCTTCTGCAAGGTATCTGGAAAATGTTTGTGGAACAATTGCTACGCCTACGTCTGCTCGTATCGTTGAACGAGTCACTGTAGGGTGCACAAGTGCTTGCCGCACGATCCTTCGATCCTCTCTCCTCGTGGTCTTCCTGGTCGCTCCAGACCCGGTTTTCCACGCGTGGGTATCTTCTCGTGTCCACTGCTCCCAACAATTTCTAACGGCACACTCCGGACGATCCACCTGGTCAGCAACACGGCGCGTCGACCAGCCTGCAGTTTTCATCCCAATGATCAAGCCTCTCTCGAACTCGCTTAACTGTGAGAAATGTCTTCTAGCACGTTTACCTGGCATGTTTCGCTTACCAAAATCTTCCTACAATCGGCGGGTAATCGGCACGTTTATGAATCTTCGAATTTGCGCTGGCTTATATAGCACCCTCTTCCTGATTGTAGCGCCACCTCGGCGTGTATGAGCATGCATATTGGCTAAAAACTTGGATCATTTGCATATCACATTACGCTGTACTTATTTGCAAAGTTTCGCGATTGTACTTAGCTTCCTTCTTGGGCTGCTATTTTCAATGTTCCTGAGTGTATATAATATTGGCTGAACATTAAAAATTAACAAAAAAATTCAAATTTCTTGAATGAAATCCTACGTTTGAAACTATCAGTGCAGAGTATCTACTAATATTGATCATTAGCATTTTCTATTTTACGTGATATCTTTTTCCTTTTATGTAGAAAGAGTTTTCAAGTTTATGTCTCATTATTGTATATTATTTTCTATATTCGGTTGTTAAAAAAGATTATGAACATTTATCCATTACTATCTTATGGATTTCGCTGAATACTATACCCAAAAGGGAGAAGGTTGACTAGCCATTAAAACGGGTTTTAATCCGCTAAAAGCGGTCCTCAAATTGCTGTACTTCAGTGTTTCTCAAACTTTCAATACTTGCGACCCAATTTTCAATCATAATTTTTGTCGCGCCCCCCTGTGCAACAATAATGTATTTACTGCAATAAAAATGCACTTTGAGAGACGCTAAAGTTACAATACGATCTTAATTATAAACCGTACAAACAAATACGATAAGTATATTAAATTTTGTGTATATGGAACGTTTAAGTAATATATATTTTAAGAAAATTACTTAAAATACATATTACTTACTTATTATTATGTTATTTTTCTTTCTCTAATTTTTAAATTGGAACAGATCGCAAAATGATACATTTAATTAAAGATTTATTTCCTTCAGAATTCATTTCTCAAAGTACAAATGTCATTAGAAAAATAGTCTAGTCAATGTTGCTCTCTATCATATCCATCACATCTGGCATTATGGGGTACGTTTGCGTGAGTCTGGGCAACCTATCAGACGTCTGCGCAAAACATGTAAAAATGCTTTTCCTCGTACAATTCCAGTCAGTTTTGGTCGACTCGATACTCCTATAGCTACCGAATCTAGCTTGAATGTACATTTTTTTTAATTTACACGTTAATTGTAATTCACGGTAATTAAGTATTTACGGCAGTAGATTAAAACAATATCATACATACATTTTTAAGTCGTAAGCAAACATTCGATTATATTAAAGAATCAACAAGTACACATACGAACGAGCATGGTTCCGAAAATTAAATCAAAGCGATATTCTCAAAAATACTTAAATTTTGGATTTACCACTACTGAAGTAAATGATGGGAAAAAAGCCCCAGCTCGATATGTGTTAAAACTTACAAATCTGTAGAACAACATGTGAAAGTTGTTTTTAAAACATGTAAAATCATTTAGCTATGTTGGCAAAGAATTTTAAAAAGTATTTTCTGGATGAGGACAGCTTGGTAGCAAGTTACGAGTGGATTAGGGATCTATTTCAAGATACTCTAGAAAGGCTCACAACTTCCGAAGAAGAAATCTTCATAGATTTCACATCCGGTGAAAAATTAAAACGCAATTTTGTAATAAATCGCTCTTTGAATTTTGGGTAGAGGTGGATGAGGAATTATCTGTACTGAAAACAAAAGCACTTCGTATACTATTACCGATTTCAACATCCTACCTTTGTTAAACCAGATTTTCTGCGGTGGATGCTATGAAGACAAAATATAGATCTCAGCAAAATATAGAAAAATAACTCTTTAAGTGTCAATTTTTGATACTAAACCTTCCTTTGAAAAACTTTCCTCTACAAGACAAGCCCGTGGAAGTCCCTAATAATTATTAAACTTGTTCTTAATTTAGTAATAAGATTGATTGATTGAATATTAACGTCGCACTGTTCAGCTGCATGAGGGCTTTTGACGACGGACCACGTAATTTTGAACCATGGTCAAGTGACATGGACGACACCTGAGCTGGCACCCCTCTCTCCTAACTACCACACCACACCAACGGGAGGGCGCGTCAACTCTCGACAGATTTAACGTGCATCGCTGCCCTACACGGCGGGTCTTTAGTGGTACTGGGCTCGAACTCGTGACAAGGCAAGCCCCGATCTGATACCTATACCACTCGGCTACCGCGGCCAAATTTAATAATAAGAAATTATTTATAAAATACCTTCTTCAGTACTGATACATCAAACGTATACTGGCTGAAACACCGACTCTTCGCACGAGTTCATTTTTTTAAAAAGTAAAACATTATTCTTGATATAATAGCTGAACTGGAGAGTAAAACTGCGTGCACGACATTGTATACAAAAATGTAAAATGATTTTTTTAGATAAATGCTATAATTGTAAATAACTGTAATTTTAAACCTCGCAGAATTAGCATTTAGAATTAATGTTAAATAATGAAAAAGAATATAAAATTCTTATGCAGAATAATTGTGTTACTTTTTAACATTTAAAGCGAGAAGACTTCAAAATGTTTTAACCCGGGAGCAGGCGCGTACTCCATACTAATGCTAATGGTAGTGCGGGGGAACTCAGTCACCCTACTCATTTGTTTATAAATATTTTTACTGTACACGATACAAATCGGAATTCTAGTGAATATTTTAATTTATAGAAAGTATACTTATACCTTCTTTCAATTACTATTCAATTCTTTGATGATTTGAGGAAAAAAAATCCAATAAAACTGAACTAAAATGATTCAAAAGTACAAGACCATAATAAAGGACGCAAATCAGAGAAACTTTTCACAAAAATTACAGAAATGTTAAATCAATAAATTCTTTTCCAAATATCGTAAAACTCTATTATTTACAATTTCCCTAAGCGAAAAGCAAACGCATAAAACTAATATTGAATAACCATACCATAAATTTGAAGGTCAATCAAATGATTAGCAAACGTACTATGCAGCCTGGCTGAAAAGTGAATCATGTCTTCCTTTTCTTTTTCTACAACTAATGTACAGTATTTCAATAATAATTACAGTGATGAATTGCTTATCTTAGAATTTTCCTCAGGGTCTGGGTTTCGTTTTTCTTTTAACGAGTAATATTTTATGTTAAAACGTAATAAAAAAAATCTCTCATTGAGGAAATACAGCAAATTAAACAAAATGCTTTTTTTTTCTTTAATTTGGTTTTGGGATCAAAGATAGCTATTTGATGACGGAAAAAACCAGATAATAAACATAAATTATGTCAGTGTTGTTGTGTGTATTTTTTTATTATGGAAGAAAGCATTTTCTTTTACTTCTCATTCCGGTTATTTTTTTTAAAAAAAAATCTTTAAATTTTCGATATGCTCGCGCCCCCCTTTTAGGGTCATCGCGCCCTCCCAGGGGGGCGCGCCCCACACTTTGAGAAACACTGCTGTACTTATAGCTAGCCATCTTGAACCGTAATTTTTCATTCAAAGATATGAAGATATTTTTTGACGTGTGTATAATTTATTTAGTTCATAACAGAAATGTAACAAAAGTAAAATTCCTTGAAAATATTAACATAGACTCTCTCTCTGACGGGGAAAAATCCCTACACCAAGAATGACTTGTATTATATAAACGAAATTTGATAGGCGTGTTTATATTTACATCTGAAAGATGACATCGATTCCAATTCAGCGCCACTGAGAAATTGCAAATCCGGGGGGTTGCTTTAAATACGTGCTGTTAAGTGCGTGAGCGTTATTTGTCTGTTAAATTTGACACATTGAGTTGATGCTAGCCAAGAATGCCTTTAAGAAGATGAAGAAGCCATTATCAACAGCTCACCGAGTTTGAACGAGGTTGTGTAAAAGGGCTACGAGAAGGTAGATTTTATTTCCACCATATTGCGGAAAGACTTGGCCGGAATGTATTCACTGTGCATGATTGTTGGGAGCAGTGGTCAAGGGATGGTACTGCCTCAAAAAGACCGGGTTCCAGGAGACTACGTAGTCCTACTAAGAGGGAATACCATCGTGTCCGCCGTACGGCTGTAGCGCATCGTACTTCGTTTGCGACAGAAATTCAAGCTACAGTTTATACCACAGTGACACAAAGAACAATTAGAAATCGGTTACTTCATGGAGCTCCAAGCCAGAAACCCTGTAACCTGTATTCCACCGACCTCAAGCTAGAGTTTATTAAAGGACGGAGTGGAGATCTGTTGTGTTTTATGATGAAAGCAGGTTCTGCCTTGTTGCCTGTGATAGCCGTGTGTTGGTCAGAAGGATATCAGAGGAACGCCTGCTACCAAACTGTCTGTGTTCTAAACACACTGAACCTACGCCTGGAGTCATGGTCTGAGGAGCAATTTTCTACTATAGCAGGAGTACTCTCGTACTTATAACAAACGCATTGACTGCAAATTTGTACGTAAGTCTGTTAATTCAACCTATGGTACTACAATTCATGAACAGCATTCAAGGGAGAGTTTTCGAACAGGATAACGCTCACCCTCATACCTCTGTTGTAACACAACGTACTCTACAGTGTTGACATGTTATCTTGTACTGCGAGATAATCAGATCTGTCTCCAATTGAGCATAAATGAGATGACAAAAACTCCAGCATCATCCACAGCCAGCAATGACTGTCCTAGTATTGATACAACAAGTACAAAAAGCATGTAACTGCATACCACAAAGTGACATTCGGCACCTGTAATGACACAATGCTTGCGCGTTTGCAGGTTTTGCCTTCAAAATTCTGGAGGTTACACCGGCTATTCATGTAACACATTTGAAATGCATTTTTTCTTGAGCTTAAATTAACCTATGATCTTGACATTGGTTATGACCTTGTGTATTGTCCAAATCTACAATGATTTTTTCTTGGTGTTGGGATATTTTTCCCGTTAGTGTATTTTAATTTCACTTCCTAAAATTTAAAAATTTAAAGATATATCTGCATTTGATGTTTTGAAGAATGTCTTTGCAATGTAGACATTCTGTACTTTTAACTTGTTTTTGAAAATAGTTTTATGGTTTTCTTAATAATCATAATTTTCGCATTTAGTACCTGTTATCCTCTTTCTGCACTAAAATGTACCACGACAGAACAGTTGAAATTCGCTTCTCTAATATAAGTAGAATTTGGTAATTTAGATCTATAAACAATGACTATTTTAAACAAAAGAACACTTAAAAATTTTCATAATTAGAGATTATATGAATTCTCAAAGTGTTTAAGTTCCCTTTGAACCTGAGCCAGGATTTCTTTAAATATTTTCTGTGCTAGTAATTCTTCTCGATTTATCTTACAAACTAAAATGTGTTGGAAACAAAGTAAATAAAAAAAACACATTTTTATCATTAGCATGGAGTATCATTAGCTGTTCACGTGTTTGATACCCGAATTTTCTTTTACGTAATTAGTTATTGACTTGTCTCCTATTCAGGTTGCTATGGAAACGAAGACATTCCTCACTGGTTCACTGAATTATATCAACTGTAACACAACTTGCCAACAAATGTTAATGTGATAACTAATTTCTTGCTAAACATTTTTACTTGTGTTTTCACATGCTTCTTGAATGCTGACTATTAACATCAGGAACGTGGGATAAAAATGGTTAACGGTAATGGAACCGTTTCTATAAAATATTTCGAGTATTCAAGATTCAGTAAACCAAGTTACTTTTTGACAAATGAGCTTCCTTCTCCCGAAGATGTCTAACTGGGTTGTTTCCTAGAACGATATAAGGTGCCACAAAGCTAAAACCACAAGCATGAGAATTTCGATAAAGTAGTCGAAACAGTAGCTTTCAAGCATTAAGCATTTGTAAGAAAAAACTTGTGTTCTTGCAATTTCCAAGTATCGGATCGCATAGCTAATTTTATTTACATAAAAATAATTGTATACAAATCAAGAAAGTCCTACCATCACGATATGAACAAAATTGTATCCATAAAAAAATAATAACACTTTCAAAAATGAATCTGGTATATTTTTTATGCAATAGCTTGTAAATGTTTTATTGATGTAACATTTGCCAGAAGACTCCAAATTAAAGTGGATGTCGGATTTCAATTGACTGTCATAATGATAATGTCAACCAAATTCCTACAATTGCGCTATGTTTTAAGTTCATAGAAATAAAATTGTAATGAACAGGCCGCACCGTTCATTGGTGTTTGGGAGTTAGAATAAAGATCAGCCATAGTCAGAACAATTCTAGTTTATTATTTCTTTACTAAATTTCGACAATCCAGGTTAGGAAATGGTTAACTTACGTTTAGCACTCTTTTACTATCTGAATTACCGTAATTCTTTTCACAGCTATTCAACCTCTGGTCGATATTATTCAATTATAACTTTTTGACTAAATCGTCAGTTGACAATCTTTAAATATTAAGCAATTAATTGTCAAGGCACTCTCGACTAGCTTTCAACAACTTTCCGTTAATCACTACTAATTTATATCATCTAACTCCTAACCTCTCTCTCTTACCTAAAAGTTAATGCTTATAAGCCTTCGTTTACATAAACCGTGTCTTCTTCGGGAGAAAATTTTCAATAGAACATTTAAAAAAATTAATTTCCCCAAGAGGATTAGTGCGAGGTTTACGGATATACCCGTTACAAAGTGTGAATTGGAAAATTTGGTATAGTTGAACATACACGAAACGAATACTTAAATTAGCAAAGAGGTCTTTAAAGACGAACAAAGAGCACACAAAGAGACCCTTCAAAGTACTTCGAGAGGGAACCCAACAAACCAAAATACGCTGTTGCCGAGCAAATAAAAGTACATAGAGAATCTAATGTCTCAGATAATGATGATGAGCCTCCGGTGTGGCCCCTGTAAAAAAAAGAACCAGTTGTAAATGAAAATCAAACTAAAAATAATATTATTAATAAGTGATGTTATATATGGGATCTCTAATCGAGCAAAAGTTTCTATCATATCTTCTGTCCTTCAAGATTATTTGTGATAAATGACTCAAATACAAATTTTCGAATCTTTTCCAGTCATACCCAAGTGGTGGAACAATACGTCATTCAAGCTTTTGACAAGTGAGGTTGGTGCTGAAACATGAGATGTGGCATCTTCAGGATGACTCTTCTTATCAATAATATAATAGCTGAAATTTCTCAAAATTCAGGAAGAGTATTACTTGAATAAAAAATGCGAATAATTTCATATATTATGCTTAAAAATACTATGCTTATAACATGTCCAATATAGATTATTCGAAAAGTAAATAGGTTTAGCACTTAATAAATTTTGCTTATTAACGATGAAAAAATAAAGTCAAATAAAATAATGAGATATTGCAAATCGAACCAAAAATATGGTTTAGGGGCTTTTTACACGAACAATAAGTGAAGACTCTAATTGATTGCGTAAATCTGTTTTAATAAGCACTTCTTTTGTCTAGCTGAAGTATTGCAACCTCACGCATGTTTTTTGATGGAGCATTTCTTTGAATTTCCTTGTTTTCAAAGACACGTCACCTTTGTTAAAACTATGCCCATCATATTCAAGAAAGAGTTGATTTCAAAATACATGGATTCCATTTTCCACCGAATTAGCATGCTTATAAAATATCCAGTTATGTTGCTACACACCATGACGTTGACAAGAAAATTGGCTCTTAGAGAAAACAGATTGAAAGTTAAAGAAAACTCATACTAACCAATCTTCATCATTTTATCTGTAATAAGAAGTTTCTGAAATTCCATGTTGTATGAATTTAACAGTCATAATGATATCAAATAAAAGATTTATATAGAATCATAAGAAAGACAATGTTATTCCTTTATCATGAAAAAACGGCTTAATCCTGCAAAAATTTGATATGTTTTTTCTGCCGCATCGCATTTTAAACTATGTCATATCACTTAATGAAAACAGTGTAGTTATTTTTAAGAGAGTCTCTCATATATATATATATATATATATATATATATAATAAATCAGCGAATAATGTATGTATAACATAGAGTAGCATAGTATTCTAATCAAACAATATAACACGATAGATCATTTTTTGAGTAAGTATCTGGACTATAGTAATACTTGAGTTCTTTTTTCTTTTTTTTTAAAAAATACCAGCTTTATTATCTAGTTATTTTGTAAATTAATTTCGAATAAATAATTTGTAATTCAATGATTATTGTTATATTAATTACTAATTTTAATGTAATGCGCCATATTTGCTAAATTTCAACACTTTTAAACTCTTGACAATATTATTTCATCACTTCACTGAAACAGGTTAGGGATTTGATCAAATCACTTACTTTCCTTAGGGAAATCACCTTACAGAGTTCTTATTTTAACATCTTGTGTAAATTGATCATCTACCTTAGGGATTTCATGAAATCCCTATTTTTTTTAATCATTTCCCTGCGACATATATATTGATGTAGGAAGTGATAAATATATTAACTGTGATACATTCTGACTGGAATTCATCAAATATTGCTACAGATCCGTGACATTTTTTTTGGTGCTTTTATTTAGTGGCTTATCATTTTCCATAGATATTCGATTGGTGAAAGTTCTAGTAAATTTATTGGAGGATTATAAGTTAATAATTTGGTTAAAGTTCAAATTCATAAAATCACAACAAGAGGTCACCCATCTGGTATAGTTGTTAGTAACGCTGACAACTGCGCTGTAGAGCCTGGGTTCGAATCCCGGAGTGGGTGTTTGTAAATGAATAGTGCCTTTGCGGCACGGGCCGTCGAAAAGCAAGTCCTCTCTTAAGATTGGTGGAAGGAGAAGAGAGATTGGAGGCCCCTGACCCTTCCCTGGGTATTCTCCCTCAAGGTTGGGATTAAACAGAGTTAAATTGTACTGTCACCTGCATGGTGTTCAAGGCTGCGGCCAACGACAGGCGTACATCTAGCCCCTTGCCATGATGAATTTCGTGGACCTGGATCTGAAGCAGTCGAGATCAGGTGGCCTAAGAAACAACAATAAGATGGGTACCACGAATTTTATATGCAAATGAAAAGGAGGCAAAAACAGAGATTTGCCGGAGACATTTGAATTCCTATGAAGTAGATGGAGATGAATTTGTGAGGCTAATTTTTACTTGTGTCGAACATTGAGTCAATCATTACACACACGGAACAAAGCGGACCAGTACAGAATAGCGCACAAAAAGTGGAATTGTTCCACTAAATCAAAAAGAATCGTCTATTAATTGCAAAAAGTATTGCTATTGTTTTTATAATTCAAAAAGAACTGAATAACCTTCTTTAGAACAATGCAAGATCCTAACAACAGGTGTATCATAGGATGAACAAAATAAAATTCACCGGACGCAATACTAGTACATCCACCCTACAGCCATGTTTAAACAGTTTGTGAGAAATCTTCAGAAAAGCTTTAGAAGGAGAAATGTTTTCATCGAATAGATAAAGTAGAACAGAAGAACTGGGGTATGCAATTAGCTTCGTCCACATGCGACTTCTTTTTATCATATAGGATTTTTAAAAATCCAAACACATTGGAAAACTATATCGATCTTGAGGAAGGATGTACAGAAAATAACATTGAAATAAAAATGTTAAATATTATTCTAGAAAAGATATTTTAAAAATATTTAACATATATTTAATCCATCTTCGTATAAGAAATGAAATACAGAATACAACGCAGCAAAAATTATTAGAACAATTGGAAGTAGTAGGAGAAGCTCAAGGTGCTTTTAATAAAATAACTATAATTTTGAAAGTTTATTTGCAGAATGTTGGGTTATGTATATGTATACAAAATATGAATTTCTGATTTTCTGAGTCCTAAAACTAAAGTACTGTGATAGATAAAGAAATTGAAAAGCAACTTGAATCAATTGAATTCTACTTATTTGGGAACTTAAGCTGATTGAGTGGTGACATAATCTCTTTTCTCTCTCTCTCTCTCTCTCTCTCTCTCTCTCTCTCTCTCTCTCTCTCTCTATATATATATATATATATATAATAGAAAATAATACAAACAGATTCGAATTAAATTTCGAACATGTGCTATTCGAACATAGAGTTTAATTTAAATTCTGAAATCAATTGTTCATTAGAATTCAGATTTTTTTTCTTCGGAATTCGAATAATATAGTATATTATATTCCGAAGTTTCTAATTTTAAAAATAATTTTTTTAATTTCAATTAGACATAGATTGAAATGAAAAGCATGCACTAATGATCCCAAGATTGAAAATAAAATATGATTTTAGGAAAGTATCTTTCACTAGAGAAATATTATATCAATTTATGTACTTCAATTTTTTAAAAAAAAATAATTAGCATTGTTTTATAGGCATAGATTTCAATTATTCTCACGATGTCACATGATCTTACTTCGCATTAGTTTTATATTAACGAAATTTTATAAATCAATGTCGTAATTTCTATTATAGAAGTATTAGTGGTACTGAAACAACTGATGCTACTATATTAATCTTTTTTTTCTTCATATGGGACATTCTAGATATACTTACATTCTGATTCCTTAAAATTTTTTATTTATATCTCGATTTATTTATTTCAATTTAATGTCCTTTACTGCTTATTGTAAAAGCCAAAATACTTTTCTAATTGAGTTACACACACAAGGCTTTTTTCTCTCCAAAAAATCTCCTCTTGCTGGTAGTAATTCATTCTGTATTATTTTGCAGAACTTTCTGGTTTTCTCTGTTCCTCTCATGGTGTGAAATCTAACAACACAAGAAGACATGAGCCCCATATCACCACCTCCGTCGTCTGCTTTATTGTGGGCTTCAGATACTGAGACTGCTAAATTCTGTATGAGTGTGTCGTCTAACATAAAAACTATTTTTGCTGCCTTTAGTGCAAAATTGACTTTTATCAAATATTATCTTTCCTAAGTCTTTAACAGTCCATAATGAATGATACTTTGCCTGTGCACCAATTAGTGAGTAATCGTTTTGGACGAGCTCTTTAAGGCTACACGGTACCCTTTTTCAAAAAAATTTTTTGGAGACAGTTACAGTAAAAATAATTGATGTTTTATATTTAGATTATATTATTAAGCTGATTCTGTAAGCAAAAAGTCAGTTTGACCAGCCATTATTTAACAATTTTAAAAAATTAGGAATTTTTGAAGTTTTTTCAAACTCTTATAAAATACTCAATTTTTAAAATTTTTTAGTAATTTTAAGTTATTTATGATTATTAGATTATTACAAACAATATTTAGTATGGATTTGAAAATCTATTCCCTTGTTGATTTTTAATAATTATCTTTCTAAAAAAACCTGAAAAAAACACGAAAAATTTTAAAATATCAACTTTAGCATTTTTTAGAAAAATAACTAGAGTTCTCAGCCCTAAATCCATACTAACTTTTATAGAACATACATTTGGAAGTATATACAAAAAATTTCAAGGCTCTATCTTGAACAGGAAAAAAGCCTTAGGAATTAGAAAATACTTATACCTTCAAAATTAAAAGTCTGAGAAAACGCATTTAAAGTTTTTAAAGTCATAAAACAAAAACTTATAATGCCCGTAAAACTCTAATTTTTTAATATGTTATTTTCCAATGTATGTTCTACATTAAAACATTATTTTTATTAAATATGACTGAAAATTATATTTTTAATTCGAAATATATTTTTGCATAATATTGATAGCATTTGTTAAGACGTCAGTTTATTCAGCTTTATCTTAACCTAATATTTCACAAAAGTTTTCAAGCACGAAGCATTTATGTACAAAATAATAATGATACTAACTTAAGCTAAAACTAGTCAGGTTTGCTCATAAAATTTAATTTTTTTCAGTTTTAAATTGGGCAGTTTAGGAAGTTTTAACTCTTGTCGTACGACTTTAAAATACTAAAATATAGTACAACAATATGTTTAGTATAATGTAGTTTGGTACAGCAAGGAAATATTCAGTTATGTCTGCAACATTTTAATTCAGAATACTTGTATTCGGAAGTCTAATTGCAGAATCAGCTGAGGACTAATTTTTAGATACATTATTTTCAGTAGTATTCCATCTCTTCGAAATATTGTTTCTCACAGAAACCCAGAACGCATTTACCATGGCATTTTCTCTATAGGAAAAATTAATGATAAAGCTTTTAAGTTATATAAACCATTTTTAAAGCAAAAATTGGCCATGAAATTAATCTTTATTAATTAATTATGAGAACTCAAAAATCTCAAAACATAATAAAGCAGAAATGATTTTAGTAATGAGAAAATTGGAATTAATAACCATTTCAAACTAAAAGCTCAAAAATGTTTTTAATTAATTCAACTTAAGTGTGAAAAAATGCTTTAAAAGGAAACCGAAACCAAACCCATAGCTCATAAAACTTCAAATATCTTAAAAACTAATTCTCTAACAGATCTGAAATTTCGTGGCAAGCATCTCAATGATATGGGCCACCAAAACATGCAAAAACAAAATTTTCGGTAAAAATGAAATTTTTAGGGTAATGTGTAGTCTTAAAACCTTGTAATCTAATTTTCAACAGTTTTCCTCTTACAATTCATAGACACACACTCTCATTGATGTCAAAATACATTATTTCAAAGTTTTAGGTGAAAATATACAATCTATTTATTTAAAGAGAAATAATTGCAAACCCAGAATACTGACGTAAAGTTCTTTTTGAAAATCGTCCAGATCTGCCCTGTTCGTAAACAATTTGTGTTTCCAAATATTTTTCAACATTGTGATAGTACATATTTTCACATGGTACTTCAGCAACAATTTGGAGCGTAAAATAACATTCTTCCTTCTAAAGCTTTATTTTGTATCTTTCTTTTTTTTTATGGCAGAAACAAAAATTTACCTATAACTCCAATATTATCCACCCACACGTAAGGCACAAACGCAAAACATAAGAGATGAAAGGAAAGACAAAGTGTTTATTGATAGCATTGTTGACAAGTGTAATGTTTACAACAACTATTCATAACTGTTCAGCACATGAGCTATGAAGCCCAGCTGCAGCGCACATTGCTGTACCACCCACTGGCAGTCGGAGAAGATAGTCTGCCGGATTCAATGTTTGTACTCGCAGAAAATGGAAAAAGGAGTAATCGATTTTCGTTTAACCCTTCTACAAACGGTCTGATGACAAAAGCAAAGTGATGAGCAACAGTTCTTGTACTTGACTCTGGTCTATCAGCCACAACGTTCAAGATTTTTTCTTCCAAGCTTGGACTGCGTACATCTCTTCGACGACCAGTATCACGTCTGGTGACGAGGAATGAACGTATTTCATGAAGTTGACGATTTACGATTAAAATTACTTTACGGAATTTTCAAGACTCTGTTGACATTATTAGTAAAGTTACCGAATCTAAAGAGACACTTCTTAGCTCTTGTTTATCCCTTTTGCAAGAGTTAAACCCCATTAAAATTAAATATCGACTAATTTATGTATATTAAACTTGGCGACAATATAATATGACATCAATTTTATTTTGTTTTATTTTATTTTTAAAATATAATCAGGGCTTCCATGCATTTCCTACTTTTAATAAATTGATTAATACAATGCTTGAACAGCGGAATGAGGCAGCAGAATGGTTTTTACCATTGCAGACCTAGTACATTCCCCTGGAGCTCATATCACTTTCTAGTTTTTTACTATATAGGAGAGAGACTAATTGTGTAACAAGTAATTTTGACGCTTAGCTTCCTCTCTAGAGAGAGGCACCAAACCAAACTGGCACTAGAGATGTTTTCATGCCGCATAATCATTTGACATGGATGCTGTCAATTTTGCCATCATGAAAATCCCGCGACTTGGACCTGGGTGGACCCTCAACCTTAGGCGTACAAGGCCAGGGCCTGCAACTACGCCATCCACCCGGCACCTCGCATTCTGAAGAAATCTCTATCGGCAAACTTTCTGGAGAAATGTTCAGTTCATGTTAATAAGCCTTTAATTAATTAGAATTTATTTCCAAAAAATATTTCTTATTAATAAGGAGAATTACAATGTTAAACATAAAGGGTAATTCTTTTTTAGAGGAATAGAAATTTAAATTCACTATAAAAAACAACGATGTATTATTCGATTGACAGGAATTTTTTTATTAAGATAATCTTGTGGCATTACATTTTAAATATGATCAAGCAAGGCGTAAATTCGTAAGAATGGGCATGTAAAACTGATTGCCATTGTTCCCGATTTTCATAAGCTAATTTTGTTTAGCGATGTTTTTACACTTCTGGTTGAATGGTTTTTCAATTAAACAAAACTGCCGCTTTTGGAGTGAAGCTAATCCACAAGTGTATGTCGAAACAGCGTTATATCCAGAAAAACTGTTTGGTGACCTTTATGGGCTGGTGGTTTATGTCCGTACTTCTTCAAAAACGATGAAGGCCACAACGTTACAGTCAATGGTGATCGGTATAGAGCCTATGATTACTAACTTTTTTTTCTGAATTGAACAATAATTGTCCAGGAGCAGTGGTTCCAACAAGACGGCGCAACATGTCACACAGCTCGTGCCACAATCGATTTATTGAAAGACACGTTTGGTGACCGCTTAATTCTCACGTTTGGTGTGAATTGGCCTCCAAGATCTTGTGATTTAACACCGCTAAACTATTTTCTGTGGGGCTATGTAAAGTCATTGGTCTATGCGGATAAGCCACAAACGATTTGACCATTTAAAGACAACATTCGCCATTTATTGCCGATATAATGCACAAATGTATGGAAAAGTCATCGAAAATGGACGTCCAGATTGGACTACATCCGAGCCATGCTAAGTTGGTAGTCATATGCCAGAAATCATATTTTTGTAATGCCACAAGATTATCTTTCGAATAAAAAAAATTCATGTCAATCGAATAATACATCGTTATTTTATTGCAATTTAAAGTTTTATACCTCTAAAAAAAACACCCTTTACATCCTTTTCCATACCTACATTTAATTGTCTTTTTGTTATTTTTGTTTGTCATTTCCAACTTTTTTTAACAACCTACTATTTCATGGTGGAGTGATTCTGATAACGGGAAATGGTGGATTTTTCCGTATTCTCTCTCCTTTTTAGCACTGTTTCCACAATTATCATTTCTGGTGAAAAATATTGGACAATTAAAGAAATTACTTGAATATTCATTCCCCTATCGATGAATCTTTAACAGGACAGTACGAAGACGTTGAATATCTTACACGCAGTTCAATACCTACTCTTGCGATAAGATTATTTTAAAATAACTTTTTTCTTTTCAATATGAAATTTAAATGTAAAATTTTTTTTCTACATTCTGCTTTGCAATACTAGTAATAATAGCAATGAAGATAACGATGATGATACTGATAATTATAGTTTTTTTGATGATTTTTTGTTAATACGCTACTAGTCATTAAGAAGATGGTGGAAAGGGAAAGAGAGATGGGAGGCCTCTGCCCCCCCAGTGTGTTCTCCCTCAAAATTGAAGTGGAGCCGAGCTAAATTTTACTGTCACCTGTATAGTACTCAAGGCTACGGCTAACGGTGGGTTTACATTTAGCCCCTTATGGTGATAGATTTTGTGGGCCTGGATCTGACACAGCAGAGATCAGGTGGCATAAGAAACAACAACAGCTGGCCGTTAAAACTGCTACCCAAGAAGGCGACATGCTACAGACGTAAAATTTAAACGACAGGAAGAAGGTGCTGTGATATGCAAATTAGAATTTCAGCTCATTCAGACAAAGCAGGCGTAGTGACACCTACAATGTGTTTACATAAGGAGATTGTTCAGCCTGTTTTTCACACACAAATTACACTTGAACGTTGTTTCCTGATGAAATGTTGTTTTGATGCCTCGTGTCAGAAGCAGAAATGCGTACCAGCCCGTTTCTGACTTTGATAAAGGTCGAATTGTAGCATATAGCGATTGCAGTTTATCGTATCACGGTATTACTGCTCCCTTTGATCGAGATCCAAAGACTGTTAGTAGAATATGGAATCGATGGGTTCAAAACGGTGATACGGAACTGGATCTCAACGGCTCTCTATCACTAGCAGCCGACATAACATGGACTTAATGGATTGTGCCTTAATGGATCAGCCACATCACGTGCCCTGAGTCAAGAGTTGTTTGCAAGACAACATGCGTCTACACGAAGAGTTGGAGGATATTTCCAGCAGCAACTCTCGACATTTGCAGCTCGGAAACCATGGCTGCGCCTACCCTTGATGCTGCTTCACAGACAGGGGCGTCTTCCATGGTGTCATTAACGACGAATAGGAGTGCACAAATGGCGAGACGTCATATTTTCTGAGGAATCCAGGTTCTGTTTACAGGATCATGACAGTCGCATTCATGTTTGGCGGCATCATGGTAAAGGCACATTGGCAGCGTGCATTCGTCATCGTCATACAGGCCCATCACCTGGCGTGTTGGTATGACTTGCTATTGGAAACACGTCTCGGTCACCTCTTGTTCAACTTGACGGGAATTTGAACAGTACACGTGTGACAATCCCCCTGGATTCCACCTTGGACACCAAGATTGATTTGTGGCACAGAATTACCAGAAGACATTTTTACATTAACGAATTGTATTTATTCACTTGAATCAATTATCAACCTTCTAATTACAAAGATTAATAGATATGTCTACGTCAATATGATTGAATCTTACTATTAAATTAAATCACGAAATATGATACTAATCAACTATTAACTCAATATCGAACGGGATTACCGGAATAAGAGGATAGAGAGATACACGCAATTTGAATTATTAGCATTCATTAAATTACCACTAACTTTATACATTATTATATATTTACTCTTATAAGCCGATAATCTAGATTTAAATTTCACCTTCCTTTTTCTATCTCTTCTTTCCAATTGCAGACCACTGCCAAATGATCAACGAGCCGCTAATCGCACAATCAACTTGAATCGCTTTAGAACATTTTCACCCTCTCTATTGGCTTAATAGCCTGCTGTTAACTTACAACACTCTCTTCAAATACTGTAACTAGTTTGCATATCCCGGTTTCTTCTTTTAGAGCTGATTGGAAATATACGCGAATTTATAATCCCCAATTACGCCTAAGAGTATTAGTGATAAAGTGCCGTACAGATTCGTCCAAATCCTCTGAAATAAGTAAAGCTTTCGCAAACACTGTCAATGCCATTTTATTCCATTCCAAGGCCTTCGGAATAATTTTATGGATAGTGGTTCACAGAAAAGATCCTACTTCGGAAAGGCGTATATATACGTCTGTGGAAATTAACGCATTCGCCGAGCGAGACGTTTATATACGCCAGTGGCACTTAAGAGGTTAAAGTCGTAATGCATATTTAGCGTCAAAGTATAGTTTTATTGAATTCAATACATTATTATTGTATAGAAGGGGGGCGTGATGAAAATTAGGATTGAATGTTGGGTCGCAAATATTGAAAGTCTGAGAAGCACTGCCTTAAAGATCTATAAAACGACCCTTTTTATAGAACATTCCTTTTTTTTTACAGAACTTTATTTAATTGCTCCGATTTTATAGATTACGCACGCTTTTATTTTGTTTATTCTGTGTCTACTATAAATAAATTTCAAATAATTATTTTATTAGGCAGTTAAAGACAAAACATTGTGATTGAGTAGTTATTTATAACAGCATTTTTTTCTGGTAATAAATCTAAAATCCTGACATTTATCACTTTTTTGAAGATTAAATGGTTAAATAAATCATCATATGTACAAAACTTTCTATTTAAAAATTATTTTTTATAAAGATAATTCTTGTACCTTTAATGTCCATCGATTGTCTATAACGATAAAATTTCAGTACTTTTTAACACGGGTAAAACCTTTGCACATTTATGTTTGACGAAATTATTAGAACGGAACGCATGTAATTGAAATTTTTTGATTAAATTGCTTTTTTTTTTCGTAATGCAAATAGTATTATGAAAAGGGTCAGAAATGATCCAAAAATACTTATCAAAATTATTGATGTTTCATTCAGTATATAAATGTGTTTCGTATTTTAAATTAAAAACATCAGTTTTACCGTCTAACTATATACATTTTTAAATCAGAAGTTTATTGTTTCCTTTAACTTGTTTGGCACAAATTTGCTGAACCGCACCACTAATAAGAATTTTCAATAAAAATTTATGACAAACCAAAAATTTCGATAGTGATTTATGACAGATTTATTATAAAGAATGACATGAACACTTTTTTTAATTATTTGTTTTTCACCTTATTTAATTCTTTCGGAATATGAAGGAATTAAATTCGAAATATCAAAATACATTTTTACAGTTATACTATAGCATAAAAGATAAAAACAAAATTTTATAACTATAATGACACGAAAAACCCAATTTTACATCAAATATTCCATATGTACCTTTAAAGGAAATACCATTTCTAATTTTTCATGGTAGAATTTAAATGGTTTTACTTTGTTATTGAGCTGTGTATTTGAGTGCGGATTTAAACACATCATAGTTTCATAACACAATAAAAAAGTTATATTTTATGTTCTTACGTCACACAAAACAGTTTCGAGGCTCATAAAATTTTTTGAAAGCATGTACATTCAAAAAGTCAGAAATTATTTAATATAAATAGTAGAAAGTTGACTGATTTTATATCAACTCATACTTTCTTTATGCAGCAATAAAAACATAATATTAAGCAATATTTTATGACAAGAAAATATTGTCTTAAATTTCTTTTCAGAACTAAGTAAAATTCTTATTAAGTACAAAGTATTTTTTGTCTATGCATTCATATATCACGTTACTTTTATGCGCAATAAAAAAATCCTAGAAATACTCGTATGTTTGAAAATAAGATCAAAAATATTCTGAATTTTAAGACAATTGGGGTGCTGCCAATTTGTCTACTATAAAGCTATTTCTTTGTTCTTGGCATGTCTTGGAGTGAAATTATTTTGCTATTACTGTGAATTATAATAACCAGCTGTATATGCAATGAATCCCAGCGCATGTCGATATTGATGAAAATGAAGTGGCTGAGAGAGATACTCTGGGTAAGGAAGCAAGGCAGCTTAACAGTAACGCCAACACTGTAACGCTCGTCAGCCTTAGCGATATAAACTCAGTAGCAAAATCAACGATAGAAAAATCAGGTCAAAACATCAATTTCCTAAAATTAATACCTGTAGCATCTTAACAAAACTTAGAAAAGGCACTTTAGGGCAGTGATTCCCAAAGTGGTCTATATAGACCCCCAGGGGTCTATGACGACCTACACGGGCTCCGTGCCAGTGAAAAGATAATTTGAGGGTCTATGAGGTGTGAATGGTGGTCTATAATAGTAGCTCTCCTTAAACCAGATCGTGACTTTAATCTTTAAAAAAAACTGATAGAGTAAAAACAGGATTTTACCAATTTAACTGATTTATTTACTAAATTTAGTGAGGCTATTTTGTGTTTACTAGGTGACAGCAAGGACCATTTCAGCATTTCTTTCCAGAATTAAATTAAAGAAGTATAATATTTGGCATAGAACGAAGTTTTTCAATTAGTCACAGGCAATCTGTCAGGACCTTTTAGCTTACATTCAACATTTAAATGCCCTTTACTCAGATTTTGAAACCGGGTTTGATATTACTTTTTTTTATAGTAATATCACAGTAAACAATGAATTCATATAGCCACATTGAAAAAAAATGTCGTATTACAATAGGAACTGATCAGAATAGTCCCTAACGATCTTAAAATAAAATTTAGAAATGGATGTCAGAGAAATTTTGGCTTTAAAAAGACATACCTGTTATTTGTCACAAATTATGGAATATCGTGAGAATGTTTTTAATTACTTTTTTTAGTGAGAGGGAATGGGTTTGCCAATCTCAAAAACAAAGAAGGGGGAGGGGAGGACTGGACACTTACTAGCTTGGAGATTTAGGGTTAAACCTGACTAGATTGATATTAAGTATTGAAATTGTTATTGAGGCACCAGATTCATCCCTCTTATTAAAATCATTTGTTCGTTGTTCAGTTATTTTATGTAACAGTTGTGTTTTATGTATTAAATAAATTAATTTTAATTTTAATTTAATTCATTAACATGTGCTTCTTAAGTTTTATAAATGTGCTATACTTCACTACATTGGAAATTTAATTCTTTTAAAGTAATTACTAGTACCAACTGTCAAAAAGATATTTGAATTGATAAATTTGCAAAAATTCAGTATTAGTTAAGCAGGGGTCTACCCGAAACCGAAAAACATGGCAAGGGGTCAATGAGACAAAAAAGTTTGGGAACCTCTGCTTTAGGGGCACGCAAATTTAGAAGAACGGGACAACAAAGTAATTTCTCCAAACACTATCACGACACGGAACTGATTCCAGAACATCTTTTCTATTGCCCTATCCCCATGAAGACTTATATGAAGATAACTGTATCCAGAGCTGTCTATAGGACCTTTGGTCCAATTTAATCATTGTCCATGACAAACCACCAACCAAACAGCTATATATCTTTTATTTCTTAAAATTTCTTCTTATGTTACTTAAATTCTTCCAATATTTATCCTTAGAATTCCATACGAAATCTCGTTACATAAAACTGTGGAATATTTGAATTTGTTCAAAAAAATATACTCGTTGCATTTTGTTTCAATTTGCTTGATTTTGGAAAGAAATACTAGTTAAATTAATAATTAAACAATTTAAATAATAGTTAAAACATTTAATTTTGGAGATTTATAGTATTATTGCAAAACACAGTACTTTACCAAAAAATAAGGTTCCTTAGTGGCACCGGTTGATGTTTATGAAAGATGTTATATGGAAGTTTAATTGATTTTTCAAGCTAATTAACATCTATTATGAAAAAAATATATTGAAAAGGTCAAGAATTTTTAATTTCAAAAAATACTTTGCTTTCATCCATAACCTCATTTTATTCCGCACATTTGTATATTCATATAGTTATATTCGTATCAACAGTTTACTATTTGAAAAGGTAGTTTACTTCTATTGGACTTTTTAATGGTACCCTTAACACGTACTTTTAACACAAAAAATAAGGTAGAAATTTACGGGTACGTGGTATATAAAAATGAGAGCTTCAAAAATAAAAATAAAAAGTGTGTGTGAATGCGCATAAAAAAATTAGACTTCTACATGGATCGGAACACTGTTAATTTGAAAGAAATAACATACTTAATGATTTTACAGGGTTGTAGTTCTAGAAGAATATTATTTTTTTCAAAAGTTTGAGATAATACCTCGAATAAATGACTTCAAAACATAAAAGCATTGCTCACGTACATTTCAGGTCTCTACGTAATAATAGGGCGTTATTCCGCAAATGTACCTAAAAACTAAAATTTTCAGCTTGAAGGTATAAAAGCGTTATTACGGATTTTACGGTACAAGCATTATACATTCATAAAATATCATGAAGTACCCAGTAAAGCCGTGTGGATAATGGCTACTTATTTATATAGCTAAAAATCAGAAAAGCCGCATTCATCTAAACAAAGAGAGCCGCGGTTTAAACCCCTGCCTTAAACAATTTTTTGAGTAAAGTAAAAGATGGTAGTTTGAGAAGAAAAAAACTATGGTTGTGTCAGATGCTTAACAGTAAATATAATTATTAATGTAGTCTACACAGATAAATACAACCTCAGATTTCATACACAACGAGCCCAGAGACTTTGACAATTGAGCATAAGGATCTAAGATTATCCTGAATAAGACTTGCCGGTATCCAGTTATAGAAGTCGAATCTTTTGTGAAATGCTAACTTTAACAATATAAAAAAAACTACTAGAGTTGGATTTCGTTAGTTTTTTTTAATCGAGAAAACCTTTTTTAATCACAATTACTAAAAATATTACATTGACAGCGACAGGAATTAACCTCAAAATATGAAAAAATACGCACACTAAAATATTTAATTCGAATAATTCCTAATCACTTACTCGTATTTTCTTAAGAATGTTGAACTTTGTCAGACACGCTTAACAGTAAATAAAATTATTAATATAGTTTACACATATAAATTAACCTCAGATTTCTTACACAACGAGTCCTGAGAATTTATCGTAGGTTTATCCTGAATAAGAATTCGAATCTTTTGAAATATCATTTGGTGGATGACTTGAGTACCTAGCTCTTTCGATCTACAACCTCGTATCAGTAGGTATTTGAGTGACTGTAATTGATTGACTTTTGCCCTTTGTTAAAATTAAATGCTTTAAAGATATAATACAAATACTAGAGATTTAGGGAAAATAAAAATTTAAAATAATAAAATGCATTAAATTAAGGTATCCGACTACTTGCGACAACTTTTTTTGAAAAAAAAACAGATATGGAGATCTTTTTGAGATTTTTATATTTATTTAGTATATTTTAAGAAAAAAATCCTAAAATTGGTAAAAGAAATTTTTTTTATTATTATTAAAATGGGAAAAAACTAGTAAAAATGTACAAAAATTACATAAACGGGGCCCGCTCTCTACAAAGATTTTATGAACAAATTCTCAATTTTTCAATGTTGATGTGTTACGTTGTTATTCCTGTTTGAGTGATCTTCACGATAAGAGATATTTTAATTTTTACAAAAACTAGAGCACTTTATCTAAGTTATTATACGAAATTGCTTAAAAAAACATTGACTTTATTCACATAAAGAACTGCAAATTTTGAAATAAAACCGTTAGTGATAAATCTGAAGATCAAAACACTTCTACTGTTATGCAGAACATAAGCAAAAAATTTCAGCTAATTATTTTCAAAACTTTTTGAGCAATCGTGGTCCCCGTTTTGAGTTTTTCGAAAAAAAACATATTTCGAGTAAAACGCATTTTAAAGTTTGACATCTTGTGTAAAGTTATGGCATTTGCTTTTACTAAAACGCTTGTAGTTTTTGTTCTAGTGGAGGAAAATGAAGTACTTGGTATTGTTATTAAGTTAATAAAATGGTCTATAACATAAAGTCATAAAAAAATTTGCCAATTTTGAAAAAATCATGGTTTTAGGGTAGTCGGATACCTTAAAGAAAAAAATAGCTTCAAAGTCGGCGCAAAGCTCCGAAAATGAAGGCAGAATTTCGATCTTTGGGTGGGCGGAGTGATGCCGACCAATGGGAATGCGTTCACTGTTAGAATTAACAGAACGTTCTCTCAAACTAGACCTGCAAAAGCCGGCATCGCCCAAGGTTCTATCTTGGGGCCTGTCCTATTTAATCTCTATGTAAATGACATTATTAAAACTACTAACACCATGATCTGTATGTATGCGGACGACACGGCCATTTTAAGTAGACATTACGATCCCAACACACTAACACAAAATATCAATGTACACCTGGCTCACCTTGAAATCTGGTTCTCCGTTTGGAAAATCGCAATAAATACCTCGAAAACTGAAGCAATATCATTTTCTCAAAAAGACCGCCCCGAAATCACGCTCCAAAACCAAAGGATACCCTGGTCTCTACACACCAAATATCTTGGTGTCATTATTGATAAAAACCTCACGTTCAGACAACATATTACATACGTTAGAAATAAATTTAAAAATGCTACGAGTAATCTTTATCCCCTTATTGGCAAAAAGTCTAAATTGAATAGACATAATAAATTGCTTATCTACACTCTGATCCTAAAACCCCTTCTGACGTATGCTTCACCAATCTGGGCACACGCAGCAAGATCCAATATCAATCTCATTGAAAGCTCCCAAAATGTTATTTTACGACAAATCCTCGATGCACACTGGTACATGAGGAACGCTGACATTCGATCAGCTCTTAATATTCCGACTATTAGACAGACTATCAGAAAATTAGCTTTAAACTTTTTCAGCAACATAGACGGGCACGAAAACCCTTCTATTCAAGAGATCTCTCATTATCCAACCTATCCCTTCATTCGTAGACCAAGAGATATCTTGGTTGATCCTGATTTTAATTAAATTCTATCTTTATTTTCCGCTAAATTTTTTCTTTTTCATTCTTAATTTTATCTCTCTTGTATTTTTACTGCGATCCAACTCTGTTGAATCGCAGATCGTTCTGATTGGCTACTTATTTTTGCAAGTCCTTATACCCCATTACCTGAACTCCTGGCTCGGCCAATTAAATCGCTCCCTTTTACCCCACAGCTCTTATTCCCACCTCCCGATGTTTTTTCCCGCACTTTCTGATCTTGGTTCTTGCTGCAACCCGATTGGCCACTGTAACTCCGCCCACTTAATGGACGCTTCGAAATATGATTTCTAGCTCTTAAAAGAGCTTTTTTATTTAATCATAACTTTTCATTTAAATGTCTTACGCAATATATTTTTATATTTTCCAATTCTTCTCAACTTAAATTTTAATTTTTATTTAAATACTTTTCTAAAAAGGGCATTGGTAAATCTAGTTCAGTCATCTAAAATTCCAGGATAGGAGGTTAGAGTCCGACGGGACTAAGTACTCCGAAAGCCATCCCAACGACCAACCAATGGGAATGCAGCTTTCATCTCAATCATTTGGTTAAAAAGAAAATCAGAAAACAGCCTTTTTAAAAGCTATTAAAATATAAAAACACGAAGAAAAATAGTAGAGAAACATTTAAAAAAATAGGAGATCTGTCGGAATAATTTTCCTAGGAAAATTAAGGAGTAAATAGTAAAATTTGAAAAAGGAGGGATTCTGGTAATCGAACCCGGTGCAAAGCAACGGAAGCATACGTCTCTGACCACTGGATCACGGGAGATTCGGAGAAGGAGGTGAAATAAGCATTTAACATGAAAGAGGCGAATTTTTTGGAGAGGAATAAATATTTACATGAAGAGGGGATCTGAAAGAGAATATTTCTAGGTCTATTGAAATTTAGATCAGGGATATATTTTTCAATATCCAAGATTGAGATATTAGAATTATCAATATTATGAAAAAAGTTAGTTACAATCTCTTTTTAATAAATTGTTTTATTGACAGCATTTTACTTGCGGCTCTGAGGTTAGTTTTCCTCATGAACCATCGAGCATTTAAGATTTGACAAAGAATGATACTTTGAGAAGCTTCAATTTGATTAATCTTTTGAAATACTAACATTAAAAATATAAAACGACTAGACTTGGACCCCGATGCGAGGGTAGCGACCACGCGCTCTCATTGGTCAAATCAAATAGCGCGCACTTACGTCATTTCCTGTTACAAACTTCCGTCCCTTTTGACGAAACCACGCCGACAAAATTCAGCAATCGAGAGGAAAGATGTTACGCATCAGTAATGATTTAGTCGATGTCTACGAAATATTCTATACTTTGATGCGGATAGCAAATGATAATTTTCCCGCTTGGTATTATCACACATTTGAATTTAAAATTCCCTAAAAAAATTCAAGAAAGTGGCACTGTGGATAGTTTTACGAACAGCTTTTTAATGGCTTCATACATGAGTTCTTTTTTTAATTGTATTTTAGCCACATTTACACGGAGAATTAAGTCAAAAAAATTATGTTGAAGCTTTTGTTGCGCTTAACGCTTTCCAGTTTCATCCTGCAAGTTCTGTTTTTAAAGTTGCTATATCAACCATTAATGTAGTGTTGGAAGTCACAATGAAGTTTTAAGTTGAATATTTAGTGGAAACAAAGAACATTATCTTGTCTTCAGAGATTTTTTGTGAGTGTCTTCGAATACTTAAGTCACCCTAATTCTTACTTTTATGCATTGGTCATCGAAACTTTAGAAATAGTTTATAATCTAAAATTCTAAAATATTGAAAATTTGTTTTGTTAGATACCTTTCCATGAAGGAATTCAAGGCAACGAAATAGTTAACAGTGCTGTTAAATCTGCAGCTGGTATAATTTCATTTACGATTCCATACTGCTGTAATGTGAATATGGACGTGTATTCTCTCGTTCTCGCGTAGAGGTGTAGGGGGAAGGGAAGGAAGACTAGCCACATATCGAAAAACAATCTATTTATGATTGCACAATTAGAAAACAATTCAAGTAATTTCAAAGAGAAGAGATGTTCTCAAACTAAGCAATATGTGGATTAATAGCGAGATATGCAAAGTATGAGAAGACATTAAATATTGGCCTACTTAATTCAAGATCGAATCTACCTTGCACTTTATCTGATCACTAATTACTACTTATTCACCACTAGGCTACACACGGGCCGTGGGTAGCCTAGTGGTTAGAGCATCGGACTCCAGACCGGAATACCTGGGTTCGATGCTCGATGTCACCAAATACCCTCCGAGTGCACACGGAGTACGTGCTCGTTAAATCAGTGGGTCCGTAGTCTTGTGGGCTTATTCACTAGCGCAGGAACTGGAGAGTATTTCCCTCCCCTTCAGTTCACTTGCAGAAATTGTGGAGGTGGAGATAGAGGTCGTGTCGCCATCTATCGTCCCTTCGGGGAAGTTTCTCTGAGCTTAAATCGCACTGTCACCTGTATGGTGCTCAAGGCCAACGACAGGCGTACCTCTTGCCCATGCCACGATGAATTTCGTGGGCCTCGTTCTGACTACGTCAGACAGGTGGCATTAGTCACAACAACTAATTACACTGTAGTGACCAATCGTTACTTTAATTCCCTCACTTATCCGATATCTGAAATATAAAATTGAATAAAACCTGATCAGTAGCACAATCTATCCTATCTCCTCACTTTCTCTCCTTCTAGCTTGAAAGCTTAGACTATATATAGCTGACCTAATTTACATAACCAAGGTTTCTTCTTCAGAGGGTTGGTTGTGAATAAATTCGAATTGATAGACCCAATATTTCCCAAGAGGATTAATCAGACGAAAGATCCGTCACAGACGTTTTAAGGCAACTGGGACCAGGGCCTTGGCTTCAAGGGGAAGCCTCGTCTCGTTCTCAACTTGGCCTCAGTAAAGTCATGATCCAAATAATTTTAACTGTCAAATGTTGTTCTCCGAATACTTGGGAATTTCGTGTTATATGCCAATCTTCAACAGTGGCAAAATCAGGGGCGTAGCTACTGCCGTATCAGCCGTAGCAGTGATACGAGGCCCCCAAGCTCTGGGGGACCCAAAACACGAAAGCAAAAAATAGTAAAATGCTAAGGGGCCACTAGCAAGGGCCCCCAAAGAACTTTGATACAAGGCCCACTCAAGAATAGCTACGCCACTGGACAAGATTGCATTATTTAGTCGTGTTCGTCGTGCATGTCTAGGCCTAAACCTACCATTATACATCAGTGTTACTCATTTAGTTGAAAAGTAGCAGTCGGTCGAATTGGTTTGACAGCGTATTCATATACTGTCTACTTAAAAGGGTGGAACGTAGGGCCTACTTCTGTATAGGGTCTCAGGGCCTCAAGAAATCGCTGATTGTGAACTATATCAAATTTCTTATCTCAGAATTTTTTGGCAAGATCGATCGAATCTTGAAATAAATAATAAACTGCGAACACGTAAAATCTGTTATTTTCCATTGTTTTTCATTCTTACATTTTTGAATTAACTGACTTAAACCCTTATTCCTGAGAGATCTCCATGTGTGTGATCACTTGGGCCTCTGACTACGAGACACATTTTACGGGAATGTTTTGCTTATAAATCCAATTCAAACAAAACTTCTAGAAAAAGATTTCCGTGTCATTAATTTTTATTGAAAAACAATTTTATTCTGGGAGGGGATATCAAACATAAGATAAAAATAAAACAGAACATATTCTTTATAACATTTTCTAAGTATATAATAAATTACTATATATATAACACAGTTTCTTTATAGATTATCTTTAATGTAGTTGCTTACGAATAAAAAAACAGTCTATAATGGTAGTTTTAGTTTATTATACTCAGCTAAGTGCAAGTAAACTTTAAGTACTCCAAGCCATGATTAAAGTACTCCAAAATGCTTTCCCCGTATGCAGCAGATGTCAGCAGAGTAAGAACGTGAGTAAAAAAGGGAATTTTTGGGTTTCTGTAAATGGCATAGGTAAAATAGAAGAACCTGATACGGAAGAAGATTACATTGAGAAGTATTTGATTTGGTAAGAACAAAACTAATTTATAAGGTGATGTGGATTCATTACACCAGCGTTTCTCAAATTGCGGGGCGCGCCCCCTTGAAGGGCGCGAGCATACTGAAAAGTCGAAAACTAAAGATTATTTTGAAAAATTATTAATTTACTGAAAGTAAACACAAACAAAATATATTCTAACATAACAAAAATAAAATACACTATTATAATACGCTTATAAATGTATCAGTACTGCACAATATATTCTATAATTACTTTAACAATACAAAGTTAAGAACAAGTTTAATAATTACCAGGGACCCCATGGGATTGCAATATATATAAAATTATGTACAAAAATTACTTATCTTGATAATTTGCACGGTTTACAATTAATTCCTTAACTGCCGATTAAAAGTTACGCAATTCACTCCCCAATTCCAACTGTAGGCTCGGTGATGTGTTGGGGGGGGGGAAGAAATAAAAGCAAATAATCTGAAATAAGTAAATCATTCGCAAACATTCTCAATGTACTTTTATTTCATTCCAAAATCTTTTTAGAATAATTTTATGGATAGCAATGCACAGAAAAGATTGGAACGACGTATATTTACGTCCGGGGAAATTAACAATTTAGCTGAGCGAGACATTTATATACGCCAATGACATTTAAGAGATTAAAGTCGTATCGTAGTTTTAGCGTCAAAGTATAGTATTGTTAAATTCAATACATTGTTATTGTATAAGGGGGGCGCAAGGAAAATCATGAGTGAATACTGGGTCGCGAATATTGAAACTTTGAGAAGCATTGCATTACACACACGCATATAAGAGTGTGTGTGTGTGTGTGTGTGTGTGTGTGTGTGTGTGTGTGTGTGTGTGTGTGTGTGTGTGTGTGTGTGTGTGTGTGTGTGTGTGTGTGTGTGTGTGTGTGTGTGTGTGTGTGTGTGTGTGTGTGTGTGTGTGTGTGTGTGTGTGTGTGTGTGTGTGTGTGTGTGTGTGTGTGCTGTGTGTGTGTGTGTGTGTGTGTGTGTGTGTGTGTGTGTGTGTGTGTGTGTGTGTGTGTGTGTGTGTGTGTGTGTGTGTGTGTGTGTGTGTGTGTGTGTGTGTGTGTGTGTGTGTGTGTGTGTGTGTGTGTGTGTGTGTGTGTGTGTGTGTGTGTGTGTGTGTGTGTGTGTGTGTGTGTGTGTGTGTGTGTGTGTGTGTGTGTGTGTGTGTGTGTGTGTGTGTGTGTGTGTGTGTGTGTGTGTGTGTGTGTGTGTGTGTGTGTGTGTGTGTGTGTGTGTGTGTGTGTGTGTGTGTGTGTGTGTGTGTGTGTGTGTGTGTGTGTGTGTGTGTGTGTGTGTGTGTGTGTGTGTGTGTGTGTGTGTGTGTGTGTGTGTGTGTGTGTGTGTGTGTGTGTGTGTGTGTGTGTGTGTGTGTGTGTGTGTGTGTGTGTGTGTGTGTGTGTGTGTGTGTATGTGTGTGTGTGTGTGTGTGTGTGTGTGTGTGTGTGTGTGTGTGTGTGTGTGTGTGTGTGTGTGTGTGTGTGTGTGTGTGTGTGTGTGTGTGTGTGTGTGTGTGTGTGTGTGTGTGTGTGTGTGTGTGTGTGTGTGTGTGTGTGTGTGTGTGTGTGTGTGTGTGTGTGTGTGTGTGTGTGTGTGTGTGTGTGTGTGTGTGTGTGTGTGTGTGTGTGTGTGTGTGTGTGTGTGTGTGTGTGTGTGTGTGTGTGTGTGTGTGTGTGTGTGTGTGTGTGTGTGTGTGTGTATTATATTTTCATGTGTACACTCTAAGATAAAAAAAAGAAGTTGCAAATGGAAATCTGTGTCAGAAATATACAAATTTTTTTGAGCAAAGTAAGTGCCAAAGAGTGGTGTGGTGTGTGTGGTATTATTAAATATTACTAAAACAGCAACATGACAAGCACATTGGTCGTGAGTTAAACAGATTCTTTATGAAATCGTACGAAAAGTTCACCCAATGTTACTTGAATCCTGGCCTGCAGATTACATGGTAAGGAGGGTGGCTTCTTGTGCAATGGCATATCATTTACTCTCGATGTGTTTTTCACAAGTTTTAGATAATTAGAGATGACAGCAATTTGTGACCAAGTGTTGTCTTGAAAGAGTGGTTCAAATTGAGAGTTCATGAATGGGGCTACAACTGTTTGCATGATCTCTTGAATATGACGTTTACCTTTCAAAATGCGCATACAAACACCATAGCAAATATGATTTTGCGTTATCTTAATTGTGCTCCTCATTATGATACCATGTCTTTTAACAAAACAGAAATCCAATTATTAGTTTCGATGTTTACGAGTATAACGATCCATACTGTTTGCAAGAAATAATCGGTTACATAGTCCCTTATTTGACGACAAAGGAAGTAATTTATCTTTGTTATATAAGTTTCATAACATGAGAATTTTGTTTTAAACTACTGTCGACAATTTATAGATATAATTCTGAAACAAAGTTCAATAAATACTATTCCATACATCTACATCTTTTTAGATGACCACCGCACTTGCAAAATGTACAATGGAACATTTCATAAGTTATTTAGGTACAGTTAACATCAAAGGGGAAAATACATTAGATAGGATCTTGAAAATTTATTAAGTGAAACTAATTCCCTGTCCACTTTGGCGTAAAGTAGAAAAGAATTTCTAAGAAAAGCAGACAAATTTCAGTTACCTATTTTAACTCTAAATTTTCTGACTGAGTTTATATAGCATAGTATAAATTAACTTTTCCACTGAACAGGGAAACCCATAAAATCGTATTGTTTTTGTATTGATATCTATTGTAATGCAACTATTTGCAATGGCGTAACGTACACCCCCCGCAACCCCCACATCGCGGGGAGGGGGGCAGGATTCTAGGGGACCCATGACTGTCGACAAGTACGCAATCCTTTGTAAGATCCGGCTTGGGGACCTAAACCTGACTTTACAGAGGGACCCTAATATTTTCCGTTCCGCCACTGACTATTCGCATGTAGTGTTGCATGCAATTACAATACTATTTTTACTCTAATTATCCTCCTTTATTTATTCTAGATAATTCTGTTAAAATTTACTTGCAAACATCAGTTTCATCGGAAAATCACGTTTTGAATTTGAATCTTACTCTATTACTTTGGGTGAAATATTTTTTGTAAGCTCTCATGCAATTTAAAGAGACCTCTTTTGGTCAGATTTATATTTGCATTTCTCTAAAAGTTAAATGTCTTAAAAATAAAATAAATATATAAAAATTAATTAATAATTATATTAATCTGCTTTATTATACTGAATTTTGAAATCAGTATTAATTGTTAAATTTAATGACAAATTGTTTGCCAGAATTTCGAAGAATACAAAACTCAGTAATTATATTTGAATAAGGTTATTTTGTAATTTTATGGAGGAATTTAAGAAAATTTCGTTTCAAAATTAACTCGGATAAACAGTAAAAATGCCATTAATTCAAAATGTTGTTGTGGTTGCTCATGCCACCTGTCTAATATAGTCAGATCGAGGCCCTCTAAATTCATCGTGGCAATGGGCTAGATGTACGCATGTCGTTGGCCTTAGCCTTGAGCATCACATAGGTGACAGTACGATTGAGCTCGGTGAAATTCCTGAAGGGACGATAGAACATTATGATAGATGGCACTACCATCTATCTCCACCTCCACAATTTAGGCATGGAACTGAAGAGGAGGGAAATTTTCTCCAGTTCCCTGCACTCGTGATTCAGCCCACAAGACTTTCGGACCCACTGATTTAAAGAGCACGTACTCCGTGTGTACTTGGCGGGTATTTTGCGGTACGGGCATCTAACCCAGGCCTTCCGATCTGGAGTCCGGTGCTCTAACCACTAGGCTACCCACGGCCCCTATTTAATTCAAAATCATTAGCATTAACGGCATCTTTAAAAGTTTTGCAAGATTTGTTAAATATTTATCTTTTGGAAATATATAAAAAATTTTTAATTTAAGTTAAAATGGAAGCAAAGAGATTTTATGATCTCCTGACTTCTAAGAGAATTCTTCTTGTTTGCACATTCTGAAACTTTTCTAGTTTTCAAGAACTTTTATTCCGTTTAGTTCTCCGAGCAGTCTACAGAAAGACATTAAAAACCATGTGTTAGTCATTTTAATCACTTATTGTGAGAGAGCTCATTCTCCCTTGAGTATAAAAAACACATTTTGTTAACTTTTGTGTGATTGCAGAATTTCTAAACTGCGCCAGTAATGCAAGTGAAGCTTTAAAGCAGTTTTACAAGAAAGCACGTTTCAAAAAATTACAAGCATCACTAAGTTGATAAAACGAATATAAACAAATTACAATTTTCACTGTAGCAACATGTTTAAGAAAGTAGTTGCAATTTTTACCAAATTTCTTTTTTATACAGGTATATATCAATTCATACTAACAGTTGTCAACAATCAGTGAACTTGTAATCCATAATAAATTGAGTGTGTACGTGCTGATAATAAAAATACACAGTGCACTCGATAAATTTTCATTTTTTGAGGGAAAATATGATTTTTCTTCACGTATAAGAACTCAGAAAATAAAATTTTATGCGTTTCTTTCAATGTATGCATAATACGATAAAGTTAGTAATAAATGAGTTCAATAATAAGTAGCAGAATATACTGCTATATGCATTCTTCTTCCAAATATTTAGGAAATGAGACTTTCCATCTAAACCAACAATTCTGTAACAAATATTTATTTATATGTAGATCTGCTTGAAAATTGAAAATAGATCAAAATAAAATTAAATTCGACCCTTTAAAAATATTCTTATTTGTCTCTTTTTAAAAATCTACGAACTAACCTTATGACGTAGCTAAATAAAAACGAAACATATCAACACAAAAACTTGATTTAAAAAGCATCTGTACTTTACTTTCCCATGTAGACGTCATAGATATTGAAATAATGGTCAATTTTTCAATTCATTCAGCCAGAATGTCCCTTCTTGTTTGAAGTTTTCAACATTGCGAACTGTTTTCCACTCAAATTTTCTTACTATAATGTCGAGAATTAGTAAAAATCACTTGGTGCCAAATCAGAGCTGTAAGGCGGATATCCAAAATTTTCTCACTTAAGATACTGAAGTTCTCACTGTATTCACACTGATAAGGTCACTCATTGTCATGAGCCAAAACGCCTTTGAAGTCAACATTCTGCGATTCTGGCTTGGAATGCCGTTCTTACGTCTTTGAAAGATTTCGATTGGCTGGACGCTTTTTGTGTCCTTGTGAAACAAATGTAGCTATAAAATGTAATCTAATGAAATTATTACACTATATATATATATATATATAATGAAATTATTACACTATATATATATATATACTATATGTATATATATACTATATATATACTATATATATATACTATATACTATACATATATATATACTATATATATATATATATATATATATATATATATATATATATATATATATATATATATATATATATATATATATATATATATATATATATATATAGTATAATGACTCTACACACTATATGCACACTTCACATCTGGCGGGATTTGCGATGGGCGCAACCATTATGAAAGGTTACAGAACAAAGATGTATGGTCATTTAGCATCAAAACTTGGCTCACATTGAAGCGAGGAAAGGATATAATTGACGCGCATGCGTTCGCGGCGATCAGGATCAACACCGAGCATGTTACGCAAATATTCTTTATTTTGTGAAAGACCCTCAAACAAAATCTCAAAGAGTCTAATTCGACTTATTTTCATCTTAAGAAAAAGCAAACTAAACAACTTTAAAACAAACATGTTTTTATAAAAATAAATACCATATCCACACAACTGTCGAAAACGCAATTATGTGCTTTAAAAATGCTTTGAAAAAACGAAAAAGACATTTATTTATACGTTTGCCAATGTTTATGTGTGGCAGCTGAATATTTATACATTAATAATCAAAGATAATTTTTCATTTATTAATAATAAAAAAGATAGTATATTATTCATTAATAGTAAAAGATGATAAAATGAAGAAAACTCCTTATTTACAGTTAAAACTGCTGTGAACTAAGGGAATATAATTTGCAGAATCAATTTCTTTATAAGATACGATGTAAATTTGTTTTCTTCAACCATGTTCTTTGAAAGAACAAGAAATATTATTTTCAAATTGTACAAGTAAAGGTTTTGTTACTTTGCATATTAACTTAGTAAGAAAAATTGAACCACAGTTAAGTGACGAAGATGGCACCTGAGCTGGAACCCCTTCTCTAAAGTACCACAGCACGCCAACGAGAAGACTTGTAGCTACCACAGATTTAACGTACATCAGCCCCTCTACACAACGGGTCTTCAGAAGCATTGAGGCTTGAATTCATAGCCACGAGCTTGTAACCATAACTAAACGAGTTACTCATGACTAAATCCCCAACTTCAGTTTACAAAATAAGATTTATTCTAAGAGTTTCCTGAGTTTTTCATCACATTGCTTTCAAGTAGAACTAATAATAGTAAGAGAATATTTTAATGTTTTCCACGAAAGTGGAACAACAACGGGAAAACGCGAACGATTAGGAGACTATCATACTTGATCCTTACCTTAATAAAGGATCAAACCTATCATCCTATTTAATCTAATATCAAATCAATTTTAGTTAATAATCATCACTTTCAAGATTCCTCCTAATAAGAGTCAAATCATTATAATTCTATTATTATACCTTCAGTAGCAATCTCACCTAACTCGAGTATATCTTCTCTCCTACTCTCTCTTTCTCTCAAGTTAGAATACCTCAACTATATATATATATATATATATATATATATATATATATATATATATATATATATATATATATATATCACGATTCTCTTTATCCGAAGGGTTGGTTGTGAATAACGCGAATTGATAGTCCAGAGATTTCTCAAGAGGATTAATTGGAAAAACGCGTATAGATCCATCACAAAATGTTATTGAAAAAAGTAGTTAACTTTTTCTGTTTTATCTGCGGCAAATATAGAAGCAAATATATTGTAACTTAACTTGAACATAAAACAAAGCAAACTAATGAATTTTTTTCTGTTAAAAATTAGCTAACAGAAGTTACCGTTAGTCGGAATTTCTAATTCTATTTTTACTAAGAACTCAATCAAGGTTAAGAGTTTACTCATCTGTGTTGACGGGATTCCTCCAAAGAATGTAATAAAAAGGATGATTTTACTGCAGGAAAAATACACAGAGAAGTAAAAATGGATGATTTGTCAAATTCTATTTGTTTTTATCTTCGTAATAATTCTTAATTGCGTCCAACAGTCAACTGTATCAATGCATTCTCTATAAATTTCGAATCAAGTACATTTTGCTTCTACATTTTCTGATAGAACGTGCACAATTTCATTTGCAAAAAGTAAATATTGGAGATCATTACAATTTTATGATGCCTCCTATTGATTCCAGATGATTAAACATTTTGAAAAGAAATTTCCTGAAGCTTAGGTGAATCTTTAGAGAATCTCCACTTTAAAGAAGGCTATAGCAAAGAAGGCTTGGAGCATCTATCATGGCAAGAAAACTTCATCAGAACTGTCTTGCTCAGGTGTTCCAACATGCTGTAACAATGAAGAATAGCCTTTGGAGTAATTTCGTGAGTATTTTAACTCAAGAAATATGTTAACTATAAGATTATTTCTTTAAATGCTCTATGACAACAAAGTAAATGTATTCAGAATACTTAAAGAAAAAGAAAGTATGATTTTCAAATAATCTAAAGAGTTAATTTTAATTTAAATTTCACAGATAAATTTTTCCACTATTTTCCCTGGTTTTAAATCACAAAAAACATGCTTTTTTAAACTTTTAATTGTATGAAAGTCATTGCTTTATCATTTAAGTTAAATATATTAAATATATACGTATATTTGATAAAATTAAATTTGATTTGTTATTCAATGCACAATTCGAATATACACTCTTCGTTAATATAAAAAAGAAATGCGCCTAGTTCAATATTATCTTCATAGTCAGAAAGTTCAAAAATTTCAATCAACTTTATTTCAGTCTTAAATGAATGGAAATGTAATATATATGTGTAGCAAGGAAAAAAATTAATACTTAAAAAACATATATATATATTTTCATTTCAAAATACCAAGTATTATTTATTGTTTGTCATTTATATCGACAAAAACATCTGTGGTTACACATAACCACCGTAATAAGACTCATTTATAATTGAAATTTTCGGGGGGGGGGTATACAGTCAAAACCAACATGTTATTAAACGCATGATTGCCAATACATTTTTTCCGCTTCACAAAATGGACCAAATTTCGTTACTATAGCAACATGCATATTAAAATTTAAAGGAATAGTTATTAAGTAATTCGCTTACTTAATGGCAACAGGAATTCTTTAAAAAATTGGAACGCGATGTATTATTTTTATCTAAATAAAGAGAGTTTGAATTTAGGATGTTGTTCGGGAAAAGAATGGTATATATTTTAATTTTAGCGGATCACTTTTTAGGGTCTACTTTTAAGACAATTTTAAATATCATTAAACATTAAAATACGAATATGTGTTATTTATCAACATTAATAAATCCGTGCTATTGTAATTTTTTAACTTGTATCACGCTTAAAAATCACATGGTTAAGAAGCGTGTTATATGTAAAAATTCCCGATACCATGAAAAATATAGACGCAATGAAAGGATGGGAAATATTTTCTTCTGAAAAACTCATTTACGAAAATCAATTTTAAAGATAGAAAAGATTGGAAATATTGATAATGATTAAGACTGAGAGAGAGAGAGACAACAAGTGTTGTAATTATAAATGATTGAACAAGTATTACTAAAACTATAGTTTATTAATAAATGCTATAAACAAGTAAAAGACTCAACTAATTTCATTCAATGAAAATTTAAGCACTAGTGCCCTTTTCATTTGTTTAAAAATATTCAGAACTGGACATGAATATATTTTTAAAGTCTATGGTTATTTTAATGCTTAAATTTGTGTAAATACTCATGTGGACTTAAAAATATATAAGTACAAGTAGAATATTACAGTTCTTTTGAATATGATTTTTTATTGTGTTTAATACGACTATAAATTTAAACGTAACATTTGTGTAAAAAAAAATTTGGGAGGCCGTTAAGTTATAAGATTGAGTGCTACATGAAATGATATTTTGATATGTTTAAGATATGATTTCTGTTTATGATTTATTTTAAAATAAATATTTGATTTCTGTTTATGATTTATTTTAAAATAAATACTTTAAAGTAAATCAAATCTGTAACATCTCAATACCAAAAAAAAATAATATTTTATTGTTTATAGGGTATTGCGCAACCTTAACCTTAAAGCTACAGTCTGAAATAACATAACCTTAACTCTATAAATGGATAATGTTAAAAAGCTATTTGGGAGAGTTTTGTAATGGAATTTCAAGAAATAATGTCATTTTTCATGGATTATAGCTAAATGTATAATTTTTATTGCTCCAGGAATGAACATTTTTATACTACTAGTATTTTAGTCTATAAAAACACAACTTTTTATGTTATCACATAATACATATACTCTATAAATGTGTATCTAGCTATAAATTTCAATGGCAAAATTATAAGAATTTTACTGACGTAATTGTATCAGTTCCATTGGTGCTAAGAATACAAATAAGTGAATACCTGTTTTTGGATCTTGATGCTTTTGGAATACAAATTCTTTGACGTAATTACCCATAAATTCTGCGATACCAAAACAGTTCGAACAATGATACACTATTTAATACTTTATAGCAGTTATATTACGTATTATAAGAAATAAATTTGTTAGCATTAACGTCACTAAAATATATACTACAAAATTCACTCAAATAAGAAAATCTAACAACTGGATTCATTTGAAGATTGCAACACTTACATTAATCTTCGATAAACCTATTGTATTGCTTAATATCACTAAAGAATTCAGGAAAGTTATTTATGAATAATCATGGATGCCAAATGTTTATGAAGAATACATTCCTTCATTTATTCAGAAAAATAGGCACAGGTCACGTGTTAGATTTATTTCTCTTCTACAAGTCTTTTACGCTTAAAGTAAGACAAAAACTATTGAACTGACAGCAAATTTCTAGCAAAGGTAAGATCAGATTTGCTTTTTTTTTCTTGAAAATTAGTCAAATTTAATTTGATTGAAAATCGACAGAAACGATATTTAATATATTAGATTAGTTTTTTATGGTTCTCTCTAACTCTATATAATAATTATTTATTATTTAATGTAACGACCACACTCTTTACTCTAACGGTACAATTTTCAGAGAAAACTTATATAAGTTTTAATTTTATTATCATTTAACCGTTCACTAACCGTATCGTTTCATGTTTATACCATCATATGTCCTTTGAATTTAAATCTATTTGAGTATATTAGATAATTCAAAATATATAAATATCGATATTTAAAATTATGTAATGTATGTGTGTGTTTTACATGTTGGAGTCTTAATTGAAAACAGAATTTTGCAGATAAAAATGCTTTATATACCAGGGATACGTTGCACGAATGGCAATCCTATATAATTTGAAATATATACACTTAGAAATGTAATACTGAGACTTATGACCCTATATTCTTTTAAAACATATTTTGAATCCTATTTCGTATTTCTGAACAGTAAAAATTTACTTCATTTTACAAATATTTCTCAATCAACTGAAAGAATATAAGCTGAGAATCATGATTTATATTATTGCTTCTCAAGCAAATTTATGTGAATCTATGAAAAAAAGAATCTAGAGTTGGAAGTAATCTTCTCTCTCTCTCTCTCATTATATACAAAATTTTCCTAACAATCCTAACTCGCGAAAGATTTGCAATATGTATCTTTTAAACAAGTTAGAATTCAAAAATACTTGTTTGGAGATTGAAACTAATGAGAGGTAATACAAGATAACAATATAACATCAATAAATATCTTAGTTGCATCCCATGTTGGAATCAAGGGGTACAATGTCAAAACTATGAGAATCAGAATTCTATACTCGTGGACAATGAAATTAACACACCAAAAAGAAAGCAATGGATTGAGTTTGAATATGACTTAAATAACGATAAACAAGAAAATTAAACAATTACAGGATGATATATGCAGCATTGAGTCAACATTGGGTCGGATCGCCACGTGCTGCGATACATGCCGCAACACTATCTGACATCTATAATTGTCTTGAGGCAGACAGGCTCCCAAATCTTAAGCAGCTCACTCCAAATCTTTCATAGAGGCAAAGAAGTATTTGGTGCTTCAACTGGTCTTAGATGAGCTTAATAAAGGACATATCCGAGGAGCCAACAAGTCATGAAAAGTCTGCGGTTGCCGCACAAAATTCTGACATGCCAGAACCATGTGAAGACATTCATTATGCTGTTGGTAAATTCCAACAGAAATACCAATTAGGAATGTAAACACACAGGGGCGTGGAATCCATGTACCGCTGAACCGTTATTGTCCCTCGTATCACTATCTGAGTGAAGTTGTCGAAAGTTGTGGCCTGCAAGACCATTATACCGGCATTGAGGAGTTGTGCCCCTTTGATAGTGAGGGTGAGATTATATCGTTCACATGATGCTGCACACTCCTACAAGGCTATCATTTATCCCAGATATAAATTCTCCACTAAAAATTGCAAGTCTTTAATCTGTGATATTCCATTTCTCTCTAACCAGACATCATTGTAGACGCAGCTACAGATGTTCCAGTATCAAAAACATTAAGCATAAAAGGAACTCGGATGTAGACTCGTTTCCGTGAGATGTCTAGAAATTATTCTGGGAACAAAAAGGAAATCGTGCAACTGCTTGTAAATTGGAATGAATTTCTGTGTGATCCATGAGCTCTAAACACAAGACTCTTCGATTGTTTCATTTTGTCGTAGCTCCAAACCCGATATACTTCGTGTGTGGGTGCCATCGTGTATCTACTGCTTCTAATTTCTTTTGACGGCACATTCAAAACGATCAACTTGAAAACCAATGATAGTTGACTACTCGTCACTTTTTAGTTAATGAATGGCCTCTCTCAAACTCAAATAATTTCAACAATTTCTTTCATCTGCGTCTACTTCACATTCTACTAGCATGATACTTTTTCTAGAGTTAATATGTGATCTTCATTTTATGGATCTTCCACCACGCACCAACTTGTATAAGTTGCAATTTATTAACATTAGCTGGCAATGAATCGTGTGGTCATACGTATTTACAATAAACTTGGATCATTTACAAACTGGATCTCAATGTACTTAATTGCTTGATTTCTCTGTTGTAGCTTCTTTCCTTGATGAACTAATTTCAATGTCCATGAGAGTATAAGATTTAAATACTCATTCGGAAACATAACAAGTGAACTATAATCTTTTCATTGCTAAAAATAAAAAAAGAATAAAATCTTAGGATCATCAGCTATTGACATACTTGTACATAGCTATTTATACTAAATAAATTATGCCTTTTATTTAGAGGACGCTTATTAAACGAGATGAAAAAATTATAGAAACTAGTTCCTTTGATACACAACAAGTATATAATCTTTCTCTTATTTTAATTATGAATTGATGAATAATTTTTAGAGATATCCAAATTTCGCAATGACGTTACTGACCTATATTCAGTGAAATTAAAGACAGTTATTTGTCAAGATACGAATCTTCCTTTGACACCAAATATGCCTATATATATATATATATATATATATATAAACACTCTTATAATCATGTTTCAGTTCATAAATATTAATTTTCTGACTTAAACTTAAGCTTATAGGCCCTCGAGTTTGGAAGTTTTCTGGTGCCTTAATAAGCATTGTTAACAGTTCTAAATAAAAATAATTAATGATCTTTTAAGGTATCCGACTACATTCGGAACCGTGATTTTAAAAAAGCGCAAAAATGAATAATTTTCATGATATTTAAGTATCACTCTTAAATTAGAATACTTGCATAAAATTATTTTAAAAATAGTATTATAATAAAAAATTATTTAAATGCAATACTTTGACAAAAAATTAACTTAGAATGACCTATTTTCAAAAAGTTCTCCTTTTATGAAAAATTCTTGTATAATAGTAAAAAATATTTTGCTTTTATAATGTAAAGACTTCTCCAGAAGGCCTGAACAAGAATTTTTGAAAAAAATTCACATTACTTTCAGCGTTACTACCAATTGAAATAATTATTGGCATTTTTTTTCTTAAAATTTCTCCCGCCTGCGGTATTAAAATGTGTGGACACACAAATCTACTTCTAAGTTATATAATTCAAAAATCCTTGATAAGGTCCTCTGGAGATGTCTTTACTTTTTATAAGCAAAATATTGTTTTTATAGACGCATTTTTCATAAAAGGAGAACTTCTTGAAAATAGATAATTCTAAGTGAATTTTTTGCTAAAATATTACATTTAAATAATTTTTTATAATAATAATATTCTTAAAACCATTTTATACATGTTTTCCAATCTAAGTGGCACTAAATATCATAAATATTATCTATTTATACGCTTTTGCAAAATCACGGTTCCGAACGTAGTCGAATACCTTAAAGGAAAAAATTCATATTCATGAAAAAGAATTATCCTGCACAGTTCGAAAATAATTTCTTGCTATGAATTTAAAAAACGTTAGAATGGAACAATTTTTTATGGGGGAGAAGTATTATAATGGATAACATCACTATTTTACGTTTATGGCGAAGTAATTTAATATTTAGCTAAAGGTAAACTAGTAAATGTTGCTTGTTTAATCACATTGGAAAAAAACATTTCAAATATTTTTACTAATCTAATATCAATTAATTTTAAAAATATTTTTTTTGATTAACGTAAGATTAACGCATTATTTAAGAAAAGGTAAATGTCACTTAATCCATAAATTATGTTATAAATACAATATTTCGCACTTTCAAGCCACATTAAAACGTGATAGTCTTAAAATTAAAATTAAAAAAAATTTTAAAAAGCGTTTTATTTTTAAAAAAAGAACATATTTATTTTTAACATAATATTACAACATTATATCACAAAACATCTATAACTGTGAAAGTTTCTTTTTGTGGAAATTCTTAAGCGACTTCGTCCACTTCGAAACATCGCAAAAACTGTATTAATTTCAGAATGTTACAAAAATTTTCATAATGGCCATGTTCGAGTTTGAACCATCTTAAACTTACTGAATTAGAAATGCTACGCAATTGTTTCAAATTTGGATTAAAATTAGGAATTTTTTGTTCATTTAATATTTATAATTCATTACATAAGCAGTATGTAATTACGATAATTAAATGAATTAAATTTTCCATAATTATATACACATAAAAATAAGTTCAAGTAATGCTAATAAATAAAACAAATGTTTTCCCGCTCGTGATTTATATTACCTTTTTATTATTGGAACTTTTAATCAATAATTTATTAAAAAATATTAAGAGTAGGAGGTACCCCTATCTGCCTAACGACAGACCAATCCTCATTGTACAAATTATACAACTGTTCATTCTCATTGCTCTAATTGTAAAACTTTAATTTACATGTATGATACAGTTCTATTAAATTGACGACCTTGTTCAGCGACATGGTGACCATATAAATGCTTCTGGAAATTGCTGGAGAAATCTATGACATCACAATCTATGACAAAAGCGGATTGTTCCAGAAAACGCTGGAAGGTACGGCGAAGGTAGCCACCACCCTTTAGGCAAATCGTTCTTGGCGCTCCTCTTCAGTCAAATTAAACTTTTTACGGCTCGTTTAATTTGAAGTAAATAAATGAATAATAATAAATAATAATAACAATAATAATAAATAAATAATAATAATAAGTAATAAAAATAATAATAAATAAATAATAAATAAATAAATAATAATAAATAATAATAAATAATAATAATAAAAATAATAATAATAATAAAATAATAATAATAATAATAATAATAATAATAATAATAATAAAATACTAATAAATACTAATAAATTAATAATAATAATAATAATAATAATAATAATAAATAAAAAAATAATTAATAATACATAAATAATAAATAAATAATAATACATAAATAATAATAAATAAATAATAATAAATAAATAATAATAAATAAATAATAATAAATAAATAATAATAAATAAATAATAATACATAAATAATAATACATAAATAATAATACATAAATAATAATAAATAAATAATAATAATAAATAAATAATACATAAATAATAATAAATGAATAATAATAAATAAATAATAATAAAAATAACAATAAATAAATAATAAAAAATGAATTTATCACAGCATCTCGAAAAACTGTACATAACTAATACCACTGATGTCAAATCGACTGCAAAAATTATGAAATGCAACGAAGCTGTTGCAATACAGTATTGATCATCGGTTTCAAAAAACTTTTAAATATAGAGGAATTTTCCGAAATTTAGTGCAGTCACATCGTAATTTTTTTCATTATTTAGTTGCTCTTTTCTGCATTATTGTAAACAGAATATTTTATATTTCAGATAATAATAAGACATTTTCAAAATTCGATTTTGCCTTCTAAAATTCAAGATGTTAGAATGGAAAACTTAGAAGAATAAAAAAAGCAAAATGCTTGAAGACAATTGTACATGGAAAAGATAAATATCAAACGAAATGCATACAACTTATTCAAGTTTTAAAAATAATAAGTTGATAATTAGGTAATAAATTTTTGTAAAAGAATCAAAAATTTAAAAAATTCATCGATGGCAATAAAAGAATATCTTCCGTATTTTTTTTTATGTGAGACCATACTTTAGCCTTAAATGCGTGATTTTTTGTTTTGAGTTATAAAAAATCCTTTTTTAATAGGAATATATGTTGTCATAGGTTACTAAAAAATAAATAAATAAACCAGATAATAATTATTTTGAAAAAGTTGTATGTAGACCAGTGCTTTTCAAACTTTCAATATTTCCGACCCAATATCCAATCATAATTTTCATCGCTCCACCTCCATATAATAACAATGTATTGAATTAAAAAATACTATACTTTGACGCTAAAGCTACAAAACGACTTTAACCTCTTACGTTCCCAGCAGCGTTCTCAACCAAAGCGTTAATTACCCCGGACGTATATTTGCGTCATTCCGCAGTACGATCTTTTCTATGCACTAATATCCATGAAATTATTCCGAAGTCTTTGGAATGCAGTAAAAAGACTTCGCCAGCGTTTGCGAATGATTTACTTATTTCAGAGGATTTGCTTATTTATTCCTTTCCTTCCCCCCTCCATACATGACATACGAGAGCCTACCTGAAAAACGGTGGGTTCAGGGAACGAACCGCATAACTTTTAATCGGCAGTTAAGATATTAATTATAAACCATACAAGTTATCAAGATAAGTGGTAATTTCTGTATATAATTTTATATATGACAAGCCCATTAAGTCACTGGTAATTATTCAACTTGTTCTTAACTTAGAATTGTTAAATTAATTATAAAATACATTGTGCAGTACTGATACATTTATAAGTGTACTATATCGATTTAAATGTTTATTTTAATTTTTAATACGTCAGAACGTATTTTTGTTTGTTTACTTTCAGTAAGTTAATAATTTTTAAAAATAATCTTTTGTCCTAGACTTTAAAATATGCTTGCCCCCCCCTCGTAGGGTTATCACGTGGTTTGAGAAACGCTAATGTAGACTTTCGGCAAATTACAGTGTTTCCTAAATATCTGGCATACATCCAATAAAATTTTCAAATGCAATATCAAACATTAATAGCTTACCTGACAACAGACGTGAAGTATTTTTTTAATTGGATAAAACACTCCTTTATAGAAAACTATAAAACAGAAAATGTCTCTCCAAGTGACACACTATCACCCACCGCACGCAAATTTCAATAAAACACAAGTAATATAAAAAAAAATTAAGCCAATTCCTACTTAGATCAACAAAGAAAAATTTTATTTTAGCTACTTTTTATTAAATAGTTACAATTAATATAAATATGTATATACATGTGACAGAATCCCAACATTAAGTGGTAATTCATTTGTATTAGTTATCATTAAAGTATCGTATTGTCATCCAAAACAATCTCTCGTGTCTATAAAATTTCAGTTTAACTGAATGCTTTAAAACGTGAGAAAAAAACCTTTTCAAGTTTTTACACAATTCGCCAAAAGGGTCACTAAATCGCCAAAAATGATGCCGACGTGGCTATATTTGTAATTCTTCAAATAATTAGTTTTAATCCATTAATTTTTATTAATTATAATATTATTGTCATCCAAAATAAAATCATGCATATAAAATTTCAGCTTAATTGAGCGTTTTAAAATGTATTTTATTAACGATTGAAAATTCCACGAAGATAAATAAATAAATATAGAGAGAGTGTGAGCTAATAGTAGGAATTGAAAAATACAACTTACACGCCAAAAGTAATATCATTTTTCTTTCACACATAACTTATTGGCAATGGTTGTTAAAGTGCGTTCGGAAACACAAACACTCAGATTTTTGAATAAAATTAAGTGGAACTCGAATGTTGACAACTGTCTGACAACAATATGCATTTAAGAGTTAATAGAGTGTTCAACAGTTGACTTACTTCTCAAGCCTAATCTAAAGATTGAGAACACAATCACTTTAATACTCTAGAATAGTGATTCCCAAAGTGGTTCCTACGGACTCCCAGGGGTCCCCTATATTGTTCAAGGGGTGCCACGGGAAAAAAATTAATTTGGGGGTTCCTGAACAACGTCAGGGGGTCTGCGCAAGGTTTAATATAAAATAAAAAAATTTTGATCCATTTTTATTTTTATGGAAATTTAAATAAATTATAATAATTCACTTAGATCTCCCAGACCGGGTGATGAACCCTTTTGGGCGTGAACAAGCTCAGATCCCAAACACAGATGAATCCATACTAATATAGGAATATCTTATTGAATTATCCACAAATGAGGGACTTAAACCAATGCTTATAACAAATTCTGGTTACAGAAACAGATCCCAATTTTATATCCGGCATTATGGATTATTGTACAGAAGTTGTTGACTACTTTACCGACTTCCTATTTGGGGTAGAACGTGGATTCAGTGTCGTTGCAAACCACATCACACAAAAAAAGCATAAGAAGAAACCAACTAGAAAAAAATTAATGCTCTTGGACTTGCGATTGCTACACACAAACATTGAACTAACCATAAATGCACTTATAATATCTCATCAAGTTCATCCAAGTCATTGTTTTTTTTTATTTTATTTTAAACACACACAAAAGTTATAATTTCAATAAATAATTCTTCAATAAATGGTTGTTTTTTAATTTGTAATTTTTATACTATGCATTTGTGTAGCTTTTTCCCTTGTGGGTCTGAGGGCAAGTAGTTTTGACTATATAAAGGGATCCATGGGTTAAAAAAGCTTGGAAACAACTGCTCTAGAACATTTTCCAGTAATTCTAAAGAAAAGCAGATAATTTTTTTTTTCTGTTTGAAATATAAATTGTTCAATTTTATGTTTAAAAGCTTGTAAAACGCGGACTTATATATAAGTATAAATACATAATAACTCATTATTTACTTAGTGGTATTCTTTTTTTCCTAAAAACAATTTTTAGAGAACCCTTTCTAAAATTCATTAGTACAGAGTTTACTAATTTCGAAACAAATTTTTTTACTGACTTGGAAATCCGCCAATTTGAACAGAAAGCTAAACAAAAACACGTGACATAACCACAGCAGTCATTAATATCGAAGAACTAAGAAGCTCCTGCTTTAAAAAAAAATGACTACTCATTGGGGACGAACAAGGACATACACAATTTTCAGGGTCATATTTTTTTATGTGTTTATTGTATGTATTCATTTGCCTGAAAACTTGTCTGTTGAACGTAGGCAACCGACTGACCAAGACTAATTTGCAAAATAGTTTCTTGTAAACGATTAAATTGAAATTACAGATGTAAAAAACTGTTCGCTTTCAAGGGTATTATTATTTCTTCAGTAAATTAGAGGTAAGGAGATATGTATTTCAGTTCTTTTTTTTTTCTTCTTTTTTACTGTGTTATTTGGGTTTTAATGATAGTCGTTATGTGTTTTTGAACGAAGGAAGAATAATTTTTGGTTTGTGTGTGTGTGTGTGCAGATAATTTACGTTGAATTCAAAATAACTAAAGAAATTAGGCAAGTTTTACCTAAACAATGGATTTTCGAACAATTGCTTCAAGTTAAAAATAATTTAAGAAACCCAAAAATATTTGACTGGTTGCATCTGAAATTCGAAAAAGGAGCATTTGAAGAAAAGGTACATATATTTCTTTATGTGTAAAGCATAAAAAATGTAAGTCTAATATTTTGTTTCCGAACTTCATGCAAATAAACATAAGGCATTCTTTGAAAAATCAAATTCATTAGAAAATACAGTTATTGTTTTGAGAATCCAAACTGTATCTGTTTTTAAACAATAAGTAGATAATAGAAATGTTAAGAGAAACAGGACATCATTCACATTCAAAAAACTCGATTTTCAATTTTAGTATTAAAAAATAGTGCACATTTTTCTGAATCTAAAAATGCTTAATACTTATATGTTATTTGATAAAATAACCTAAAAATATGAAAAAAGTAATTGAAGAGAATGTAATCAAATGTTTACTAATGTTTAGTTTTTTCACTTTTTCTCCAAAGCATTTTTTTTTTTCTTTCAGGTACACCTTAAAAAAACTATTGCATTACATGATTCCAAATTTTTTATACTTCTATACTGGATACCTGTGCATATAATGAAGCTATCTTTTTTAAGCGAAGTTGTACGTAGTTTTTTAAAAAAATAGTTTGTGTAAAAAAGCGAAAAAAAATAGAAATTTTCAAACTTACAAAGTTTTACAATTTTTTTTTAAAAAATATCTTAATATTTTACTAAAAAATAGGTTCACTATATGTTGTGTATTATTTTATATTTGTGCAAAAAGTATTTTACATATTTAAGAGATACTTTTTTAAAAAATAGTACCTAAACATAAGCATGTTTTATGAGATCTCAAAATTTATTTCCAACTTAAATTAAAAAGTAAAAAAAATTAACTAAAAATGTATTTTTGTATTTCTACAGAATCTTTAAATATTTTTAGTAAGATCACAAAAAAGTCTAAGCTGTACTGGAAATTTTTAAAGATATATGTCCCATAAACAAAGAGCTTTATTTTCGACATTTTACACTTTCGAACATGTTTTGGTACCCTTAAGTTTAATTGTACCGTGAGCAAATAATATCAACAAATATTATTGAACATCCCAATCAAATGTACATTCCATATTATTATAACTATTTTCTTTAAAAGTATGGTCTGGTATTTTTATAAATTACCTCAAAATCATAAGCTTAATGCGATATTTTGAACATGCTTGCCAATCTGCAATTACGGATTATTAACATCGCACTTCGAATCCACACAAGTCTATTGAAGGCGGACCTCGCAATTATGAATAGTGGTCAGCGGGATGACACGTGAGCTGATACCCTACACGTCAAAGAACCTCTGAAAGAAGGGCTCTGAGGCGCGACAAATTTAATCACGTGCCAACCCCTCTAATTAATAGACTTTCAGTTGCTGCCAATCTGTAATCTAAAAAGATATTTTTACTGTACATGAAAACATTTTATTGCTTTTTTTTCATAAACTTATTTTATAAAACAGTTGTGATAAGCTTATTATTTAGGAAGAAACTTTTAAATTTGGTATCGTTAGAAACCCCTAAGATTTTGTGAAGTTCGAGATATATATATCAAGATTAATCTGGAATTCAATTTTACCGAAGTCATGGAATTAGTTACTCCAGCGGAAATCGACAACACATTAAAATAGTTTCAGTTATTCTTGTGTGTTGCCGTAATAATAACTTGTTTCACCGAATGTGCATGGCGACGCATGAATATACGAGGAAAATGTAAAATAAATTACCCTGTACATCAAAAAAAAATTTCTTAGGATAAAAGTAGAAAATTAATGCACATCAAGAACAGAAGTTTGAATGAACTCAATAACATACTTTTGAATGTGCTTTTTTTATATTCATTAATATATAAAATAGCATAAGATTTTATATTCTGTTTTAACAAAATATTATCAACTGATTGTCATTTCCAATAAAAAAAAACTTACTATTTATAAATACTCCACGTTCTCGTTTTATATAAGGTGATACATTCTACAAAAAAGTGCATACTAAAAATTCCCAGAAAAAAATTTACATACTTTGAAAAAAAAGGTGTGTGTTTTGCAGTTTTCTCAAATCGCATAGATATAAATGTATCTAAAATCGGTTTTAAAAATTTTTCAAGCATATATAAAAAGAGGCGTTTTAATAAATTCCTTTGAAAGTCTAAAAGAAGCTCATTTACATAAAAGCATAAAATAAACTTGTATTCAAATTTAAATCCATTTTATTTTGTTGAAAAGTAATAAAATGTGGTACTTTTGCGTTTCGCCGGCTCAAATCAGTTAAGCAGGTTTTGTTGAAGAAATCACACAGAATATTCATAAAAAATATTAATAAATATTAGTTCTCATTCTGTTTTTCCATCTGATGATAAAAAGATTTCATTTTTGCATTATGAAAAAGACGTAACTCATGAGAAAAGATCGATACTTGTTTTGAAAATGCGGTAGTAAAAGGTTACCAGAGGGAATATTCCGCTTGGCGTTGGTTGTATCGTTTTTGGCGATTTTATCGCCTACGCCCGCGAAACCGAAAAGTACCTAAAATACTTTCACATTTTGGTAATCATCATCAATTCCTAAAAATAACCTGTACCGTTTGCGGAATCGTTTCAAATTGCTTTTATTACACAGACGTTTCTGCTTAGCTCTTTCTTTTCTAACAATGCAATCAGTAATTAAACTTTGCGGTGATGATTCTACTATTTCTTCTATATAGTTCACGATATCCAGATATTAAATTCTGTTCCTCGCCATGTAATTTAAAGGTTCTTTCTAAATTTAAATAATTTTAGCTCATGTTAAGCTTTCTAAACATGAAACCCAGGTATAAGAAAATATTTCCCCAAAATTTTTTCTAAAAATTGTTGATTTTATTTAATTAATCTATATACGAGTATATATATATAAAGGAGAAAAGCGACTCACTCACTCACTGACTCACTGACTAATCACGATATCTACGGAACTATTAAACCTACAGATTTGAAATTTGGTAGACAGGTTCCCTTCATGGAGTAGACGTCAGCTAAGAACGGATTTTACAAAAATCGAGCCCCAAGGGGAGATACGGGGGTTTAAGTGGCGTTATAGATAAATATTTCCATTATTAAACTATTAGATGTACAGTCTTGAAACTTCGTACACAGAATTCTTTCATAAAGTAGAGATTCCCTACATAATGATTTTTACGAAAATTGACCTCCAAGGGGCGTTGAGGGCGCTTAAGGGGCGTTATGTATAATTATTTTCATTTTTAAACTATTAGACGTACAGTCTTGAAATTTGGTATAAGCGGATTCCTTTCATAGAGTAGAGATCCGCTATAAAATGGGTTTTCTCAAAATCCACTCCCAAGTGGCATTGTAGAGAATTAAGGGGCGTTATATATATAGGCATTTAACTTCTTTTTTAAACTATTAGACGTACAGTCTTGAAATTTGGTATATATATAAGCGGATTCCTTTCATAGAGTAGAGATCCGCTATAAAATGGGTTTTGTTAAAATCCACTCCCAAGTGGCATTGTAGAGAATTAAGGGGCGTTATATATATATATATATATATATATATATATATATATATATATATATAGGCATTTAACTCCTTTTTTAAACTATTAGACGTAAAATCTCGAAATTGAGTAAGCAGATTCCATTCTTTGAGTAGAAATCCGCTAAAAGATGGGTTTTGTGAAAATTGCTTCCTTAGTGGCGTTGCGCGTGCTTAAGGGGCGTTATGGATCATTATATCCATTTTTAAACTATTAGACGTACTGTCTTGAAATCTGATAAGCGGATTCATTTCATAGAGTACAGATCCACTGCGAAATGGGTTTTGTCAAAATCGACTCCCAAGTGGCGTTGTAGAGTATTAGGTGGCATTATAGGCAATTAACTCCTTTTTTAAACTATTAGACGTAAAATCTCGAAATTTAGTAAGCTGATTCCATTCATTAAGTAGAGATCCGCTATAAGATGGGTTTTGTGAAAATCCTTTCCTAAGTGGCGTTGCGGGGACTTAAGGCGCGTTATAGATAATTATTTCCATTTTTAAACTATTAAACGTACAGTCTTAAAATTTGGTATAAGCTGATTCCTTTCATGGTGTAGAGATCCGCTATAATATAGTTTTGGGGAAAATTGATCCCCAAGGGTCACTGAGGGGGATTAAGAGGCGTAAGAGATAAATATTTCCGCTTTTCAACTAATAGACTCACCTGCTTGAATATTAGAAGGTATGTTCCGTTCATGGAATAAAGTTTCTTTTACAAAGAGTTTTGCGAAAACGGACCCCCAAAGTAGTGGGGTTGCGAGGGATTAAGGCGAGTTATAGAAAAATTTCTGTTTTTGAATTTAACTCATTTACTTGAAATTTGTTGAGCACGTTTCTTTAGTTGAATAGAGTTCCACTAAGAATGGATTTAACGGAAATTAACTCCAAAGGGAAGCGGGGAGAGTTATTGGGGCGTATTGACAGACAAAATTCCCGTTTCCTAACTCCTGACTATAATTATAAAATTTGGTTTGCATGCTTCTTTTGTTGAATTGGAATCCGCTAAGAATGTTCTCAACGATGTGATGATAAAAATTCCGTTTTTGCTCTGTTAGATTTAGACTTGAATTTTAGCACGCATATTTATTTTATGGAGTAAAGATCCACTGAAAGTTGCTTTGGTGGAAATCCACTTGATTATTAGGTTAAGAGAGCGCAAAAAATCTTTCTACTTCTATTTTTGATATAAATAGGAATTAGATATTATAATTTATGTTCTTTTTATATCAAGAGGCGAGAGCTACAGCTATAAATATATTTTTCAATACAATCGAATTCTTAATGCTAGATATCAATACTTCATACAGGGTTTGTATTTTAAGTAATGAGAATATTTTTTGTCCTGATGTGGCTGTACTCCAGAGGGCGCTCCGACCGGTTGGAGTCGGTAGTGGGGCCATCGACCTTGAGAACGCTGCTTTCATTCCACAGTCGCCTGCTGCCTTTGGTTGAGGCAGGATCACGTGTGGCTTAGACGTGTTCAAAAAGTGTGTGCAAGTTCAAAATGCAACAAAGCCTTGAAGAGCGTTACGCAATCAAATTTTGCGTTCGCCTTGGAAAATCAGGTGCATCAACGCTGGAAATGGTTCAGCAAGCGTACTACAGGGAAAGCTTATCACAAGCTCAAGTTTTTAGATGGCACAAAATGTTTAAAGAAGGCTGGGAGAGCGTGGAAGACGAGCCCCATGCATGTCGCCCGTCAACATGAAGAACCGCAGAAAACGAACAACGTGTGCGACATTTGCTGAACATGGACCGGCGTTTAAGTGTTCTCATGATCGCAGAACAGCTAGGAATGGATAAAATGGTTGTGCACAAAATAATCAGTGAGGATCTTGGGATGAGAAAGATTTGCGCCAAACTTGTGCCGAAAGTTTTAACGGACGTTCAGAAATTTCCGCCAATTGGAAGCTCTACCACGACAATGCGCCATCTCACACCTGCTTCGTGGTTACCGAGCACTTGACAAAAAATGGCATCGTAATAATTTCACAGCTTCCCTACAGCCCCGATCTTGCCCTAGCAGACTTTTTCCTCTTCCCCAAAGGGAAAACCGCCCTCAAAGGGTGCCACCACGGGACCCTAGATGATGTCAAAAGGGCTTGCACGCATGCACTGAATGATGTTTCGGTTGGTGACTTCCAGGGAGCGTACGAAGCATGGAAACGTCGCCTGCAGAAGTGTGTTCATGCTCAAAGAGCATATTTTGAAGACTACTAAAGTTTTTGTAGCGATATCTCTAATAAATTATTTTTTGTAGACTTATTCTCATTACTTAAAATACACACCCTTTATATATGTAAACAGTATACATTTATACAACATCGTGAAGCGGGTGGGTAACGGCTAGTGATATATATTCTCCCATTCAGCACAACCAAGTTTAACAATCATCCTTTTTTAAGAACTTTCTTATGACGTAAAAAGAAAATTCATTGATCGATTTTCTGAATTTATCTTCGTCTAGAACCGCGTTGCTACATTTTAATCAAAAGTTCGATCTACATAATAGGGTTCAATATTTGTATTTGCTGACGTCAAGAGTGTATTTTACCTTCGCGATAATTCCGCCATCATTGTGGCAAATTTAATTCTTAGATATCTCATGGAATTAGAGATAACTATTGTCATAAGTAGCTGGAAAACTCTTACAAATAATCATTGGATAAATTTTTTAAAACTTAAATTTTTTGTTTCTGAAATATGTATAATTTATTTCAGTTTTCTAATATAGTATTCGAAATAAACAATGGGGGATTGTTGAAAGCCTGAATTATGCTGAAATAACAGAGACGATACTTGATTTTGTACCATTCCATTCAATTTTGTTGCGATTTTTTTTTCCATCCTTGCAAATGCAGTCGAACCTCATATATTTTGTTTTGCTTCATTTCAGTAAATTAATACTAATTTTAAAAAATTTTATTTTTGGCTTTTCAATATGCTCACACACCCCACACAGGGATATCATCCCCCCTCTAGGGGACACGCCCTACAGTTTGAGAAACGCTGCTCTAAGAGCTTTCATCAGATTATATTTCATTGCGATGAATTTAAAAGCTTAGAGGTAAAAAAAGAAACACACGTGCTTGACCTAATAGAAAATAGTTTGTAATTTGGTTATCGTAATTATTTCCTCTTTTTCTTTCTTTTCAAAACCAATATCATAACAATTCAAAACTGGTTATTCTTTTTTTTCTTTGATGTCTTTACAACGCCTTACCGAGACTATTTAAGCGATTAACACTCAGCTTAATCATCAATCACTTCAAAGGTAACAAAAAATGAAACAAAAATTAAAACTCTAAAAGCTTTCTTGTGTCAATTCGATTGTGAATGAATGGTCAAAAATATCGTAGATGAAAGAAGCATTGTTAATCTCGTGGAAAACCTGAGTGTTCATTGGTCAATGGATGAAGATCTTTTCTTCTTTATGGTTGTGGCACATTACTAGGTTAATAATGGAAATTCGAAAATCCTTGACACAATTTAAAAATTAATATAGAAAGAACTACTCACAGAATTGGGAGGAAATGTTTTCGATTTTTAAAAGATTACTTAATGGAGCTTTTCATAGGCAATGTATTTCAATGCATCCAATGTGTGCTTTTATTCGACTAGACCAGGGGTGGCGAACCTTTGTGCATCTAAGTGCCATTTTTTCTAAAGAAATGTTTAATGATTCATAAACGTGCCGTCAAATATTAAAGGGAAAATAATAAAACTAAATACTAAAAGCTCTTTATTCACTACGAAAAAATACATTTTGCACTGCATAGTAGTAAATGTTTCAGTTATATGTGTAATTCAAATTATAAGGTAACATTAGTGTGACTTTTGATGTCGCAGATTAGATAGAAAATAACTTATAATAGGAATGTAAGGTGTTACTTTTAGTAGAATGCATGCTGAATTGAAGTCATACGTAAAACGGTTTCTAAGCGAGGCATTAATGTTATTCATATCTGAAAATAATGATTTGCAGGCATAGGTAAATAAAAATGTGGTTATAATAGCATGAGTCAGCTTCTTCAAATAGTTAAATATGTTCCATGTTTTCAAACTTTCATTACTGGAATTTTTACTGTTTATCAATTCCAACTTTTTCCTTGTTTCAATAAACTTTTGAATACATATTGAACTAGACTGGAGATCAATCGGTTGCATTTCAAATTCTTCAATTTCCAACCAGTTAAATGGGACAAGTTTAGCTTATCAAATAAAATCACATCAGGGTACATAAAATAAACTTGAGAGTTTCCGATAATTATTTGAACTGAGTACATCTCGCTGAAAATTCCAAGGTTGAAGAAACAATTATGGAAATAAATTCTTCTATAACTTTTTCTTCGTCAGGTTTTTTGTATATCAAATCTTTGGTACTTTTCTCAAGTTTAAGAAGTACTTGTAGTTTCTTGTAATAATATAGTTTATGAAAACATGTAGTTTAGCGTCAAAAGCGCGAATGAGATCCCTCATGAGGATTACTTCATAATGAACTTCATTATTTTGGACTAAAATAAAAACTATTTTCATAGGTGGCGTGCCCAAAATAATGTGTCGCGTGCCATTGATGGCACGCGTGCCACTGGTTCGCCATCCCTGTGGACTAGACTATTTTCTATTTATATTTCATAACATTAAGGTGACCAATCGTCCTCCTTTAGGGAGGACAGTCCTTTTTTTTCTAGGTTCTGTCCTTCATCAAAAAATGTCCTTCTACTTGTCCTCCTTTTCAATTGATTGAACCTAATCAATTAATGTATATTCAGAGATGCGAGGCTGAACTGTTACGTGTCTGTTTGAAGAAATTAGAAGAGTAAATGTATATTTAAATTCTAATAAATTAGAACAATGGGAAATTCAACATATTGGATTGATAAAAGATGAGTGGAAATATTGAACCATTTCAAAAATGAGCTCATTCCATATGAAAATTTTGTAAATATTGTTAAATTAACGTTGTGCTGCCCAGTAACTAATACAACAGTTGAAAGTTTTTTCAATTGGTAATGTTTTTTGGACAAGTTAGAAATCAAGATTGAATGTTGATGCTTAAGCTGCAGCACTTTCCGTAAAATTCAATATGAGGGACATTTTTTCCCCCTAAATTTCCAATATAATAGAAATTAATATACTCACAAAAAAAAATCAATGGAAAAACACTTGTTTATGTAAGTAGTTAAAAGGGATCTAAGCGTAATTAGTGTGTTTTTGTTAAAGTTAACAAATAAAATGTTTCATACATTTGCGTTGTAATTTTTTTCTTAAATTTTTCGTCCTCCTTTTCATTGTAAAAAAACTGGTCACCTTAATAACATATCATTTCTGTTAATGATTAATGGAGATTGAAAATTGTTTTGTAATGCACCGACATCGTTTAGAGTTTTTGAGAAATCTTTATTTTTGAATTAAATGTATTTTTATTTATTAAAAAAAGGCAGTGATATCATAATCTCTGAAATGTTCATGGTACCAAAGAATTGTATCAGTTTTAATGATCTCCAAAACGCGCTTGAAACATTATTGTCTGAAATTGTTGATAAATGCTATGTCACTCCCCTGAGGTCGCGGGTGTGGGAGGGTTCGAGGAAGAAGCAGACATGATCTTAGAATAACTAATTTTATTCGACTTTCAACACTTTACGAAATGCACTTTTATAACTTAACTTTGGAATCAATAAGAAATCTTAACCCTAAATACGATAACTACGTTCTCTAAATAACTTATCTCGATTAAGGTATCCGACTACGTTCGGAACCCTGATTTTGCAAAAACGTGTAAATGGATAATGTTGTTGTTGTTGTTCTCGTGTCCATGAATAAATGCAGTGGATTGCACAATTCATGGGAGAAAAGGTGCCATAGCCTCCAGGAGGTCGGACTTCTACCTGTTGGTCCACGGAAGGTATTTTATTTCCCTTCTACCACCCATTGGAAACCAATGGAGGCGTTCCCCTATCCGCCACCTGCGGACGCGCCCTCTAGGGGTGACAGGCTCCCCCAAGGGCAATGGATAATATTTATGATATTTAGTGTCACTTAGATTAGAAAATGTATATAAAGTTGTTTTAAGAACAGTATTACAATAAAAAATTATTTAAGTACAATATTTTGACAAAAAATGAACATAGAATGACCCATTTTCAAAATATTCTCCTTTTGTGAAAAAGGCTTCCATTATAATAATATTTTACCTGTCTATAGCTCAGACCTCTGTACAGAGGCTCAACTAGAGTTTTTGAAATATAACTTAGAAGTGGGTTTATCCATGCTTTACGACAACAGAGGGGAGAAATTTTAAGAAAAAAACGCCGATAATTATTTCAACGGGTTGTAACTCTGAAAATAATGTGAATTTTTCAAAAATCATAGTTGAGCCCTCTGTACAGTGGTCTGAGCTATATACAGGCAAAATATTACTATAATAGAAGAATTTTTCACAAAAGGAGAACATTTTGAAAAAAGGTTATTTTAAGTTAATTTTTTGCCGAAATATTGTATTTAAATAAAAAAATTTTGTCAAAATGTCCTTAAAACAATTTTATACATGTATTCTAATCTAAGTAACACTAAATATCATGAAAATTATCCATTTATACACTTTTTTAAAATCACGGTTCCGAACGTAGTCGAATACCTTAACTATTATCAACGACTGACACTTAAAGAGAAGCTACATTTGCATAAATGTAAATATATCAACGCGCGCGCACGGAAAGCGGTTTTTAAATTAAAATCACAATTAAAGAATATTTTCCCCAAAAGGATTAGTAGAAGACTTGAATAGAACCCGTTACAACTTCAATGTAAAATAAAGTGAAATTTATATAAACATTTTAGTGCAATTGATATAAATCGTAATTTTGTGGGAGAGGGGATGGAAAATATTTCTCAATAAAAGTTAAATTTTAAATACTTATTCTAAAAAATTTTATAATTATTCAAATTTTATCAAGTTTTTTATATCAAGAGTTATTTGACGATTTCATCATGAATCAAAGGGAAAGACGATATATATATAGTATATATATACATATATATGAAATATTTCTATAATATTTCTGGGGAGTGGTAAAAATAATTGTAAGACGTGGCGATTGGATGTTATTAATGTAGCAAAACAAAGACAGGGCGTGGCCGGTGGTTTGATTTTCTGTGTTACGTGGAGCGTGGTCGAGTGCTGTATTATCGAAGAGACACTCCTGTAAGTCATTACTGTACTTTATTCACTTCTGGAAACACATAAAGATCAAGAAGGGGCGGCATTACACATAACAAGAAGCAAACATCATAGCATAAACACAGAACGCTCTGCAGCCGGCTGATTACATGTTGAAGGCAAGCAGACAAAAGAGGGCGATTACACACGATTTTTGCTTTTATACCAGCAGTGCAGGTGCGTGATTATTACGTAATAGTAGTTCTGATTGGATAGAATGGGCGGGAAAGGGATTTCAGACTAACAGATTACGATTAAGATTACAATGTTAATTTTAAACCAAACAGTTAAAGTTATTTTAAATATTAGCACAAAGAGTTGATAAAAAGGTACTAGAGGGAATTATTACATATATATATACATATATATATATATATATATATATACATATATATATATATATATATATATATATATATATATATATATATATATATATATATATATATATATATATATAAAGGAGAAAAGCGACTCACTCACTCACTCACTCACTGACTAATCACGATATCTCCGGAACTATTAAACCTACAGACTTGAAATTTGGTATAGGTAGGTTCCCTTCATGGTGTAGACGTCAGCTAAGAACGGATTTTGAAAAGTTCGACCCCCAAGGGGCTTTACGGGGGTTTAAGGGGCGTTAAAGATAACTATTTCCATTACTAAACTATTAGATGTACAGTCTTGAAACTTGGTACACAGAATTCTTTCATAAAGTAGAGATTCCATGCATAATGATTTTTACGAAAAACAACCACCAAGGGGCGTTCAGGGCACTTAAGGGGCGTTACACATAATCATTTTCATTTTTAAACTATTAGACGTACAAGATCCCCTACAGAATTGGTTTTGTGAAAATCGACTGCCAAATGGCGTTGTAGAGAATTAAGTGGCGTTATATATATATATATATATATATATATATATATATATATATATATATATATATATATATATATATATATATAGGCAATTAAATCCTTTTTTAAACTATTAGACGTAAAATCTTGAAATTGAGTAAGCAGATTCCATTCACTGAGTAGAGATCTGCCGTAAGATGGGTTTTGTGAATATCGTTTCCTAAGTGGCGTTGCGTTGGCTTAAGGGGGTCACAGGGGTGTTAAATTTCTCTAGGGGTCTGAAAATATAAACATTTTTCAAACAGGTATAATTTCTTTAAATTTAAGTTAAATAATTTGAATGTCTTACACATTACTTATAAAGGAATGGGGCTTCAGGAAAGTATAAAATGTTTAAAATATAATTATAATTTTAAAAATTATAAGCATATGAAAATAAGAAATATTTATTAAGTTTTACGTCGCGCATGCTATTTTCTAAAAGAGTAGGTTTAATTACTAGCTATATAAGTTGATTTATAAAGGCAAATGTATTCTGAATACTTTGTAGCTACCTTTCTATAAATAGAGTAATAACTTACATATTTTAATAAATAAAAAATATACATTTTTAAAAAATGTTTAAAAAATTGCAATATTTTACAAATATTTTGAAATACAAAATATATATAATAATAAAATTAGGTAGGGTTTAAAGAGTATGATGCATTGTATAATTCTATAAAGTTTTATACATCAGAGGCTAATATTTTAGAAAATAGCGTGCGCAAAGCAAAAAATGCTTAATATTTATTATAGAATTTTCATATGCTTATGACTTTTAAAATTATTATTATATTTTAAACTTTTCTGAAGCCCCATTCTATTTTAAATAACATGTAAAAGATTCGAATCATTTAATTTAAATTTAAAAGAATTATACCCATTTGAAAATCGTTTATATTTTCAGACCTCTAGAGAAATTTAACACCCCTGAGACCCCTTAAGGGGCGTTATAGAGAATTATTTCCATTTTTAAACTATTAGACGCGCAGTCTTAAAATTTGGTATAAGCGAATTCCTTTCATGGTGTAGAGATCCGCTACAAATTAGTTTTGGGGGAAATTGATCCCCAAGGGTCACTGAGGGGGATTAAGGGGCGTAATAGATAAATATTTCCGCTTTTCAACTAATAGAAACACCTGCTTGAAAATTAGAAGGTATGTTCCGTTCTTGGAATAAAGTTCCTTTTACAAAGATTTTTGCGAAAACGGACCCCCAAAGGAGTGGGGTTGCGAGGGATTAAGGCGTGTTATAGAAAAATTCCTGTTTTTGAATTTAACTCATTTACTTGAAATTTGTTGAGCCCTTTTCTTTAGTTGAATAGAGTTCCACTAAGAATGGATTTTACGGAAATCAACTCCAGGGGGAAGCGGGGAGGGTTATTGGGGCGTATTGATAGACAAAATTCCCGTTTTTGAACTGCTAAGACTATAATAATAAAATTTGGTTTGGAATCCGCTAAGAATGCTGTCAACGAGGTATTGATGATAAAAATTCCGTTTTTGCTCTGTTAGATTTAGACTTGAAATTTAGCACGCATGTTTATTTTATGGAGTAGAGATCCCCTGAAAGTTGCTTTGGTGGAAATCCACTTGAATATTAGGTTAAGTGAGCGAAAAACATCTTTCTACTTCTATTTTAGATATAAATAGAAATTAGATTTTATAATTTATGTTCTTTTTATATCAAGGGGCAAGAGTGTAACAGCTATAAATATATTTTTCAATACAATCGAATTCTTAATGTTAGATATCAATAATTAATATATATGTAAACAGTATACATATATACAACATCGTGAATTACCCAGTGAAGCGGGTGGGTAATGGCTAGTGTATATATATATATATATATATATATATATATATACTAGCTGTTATCCACCCGTTTCGTTGAATATTTTATGATATTGTATGACACAATGTACTGTCTTTAAGTTATTGAGAGATATCTAAGTCCTAGAATTAAACCTTCGACTGCATTCAAAATCGCTCTTATAGGCCTCACCTACTGATTTAAAAAGCACGGGAATTTCTGAATTGGAAGTATAATTATCTTTAACGCCCTCATAACCTCCCAAGAGTCGACTTCCAAAAAACCCATTTTTAGCTAATCTCCACTCAGCAAAAGAAACGTGCATATCAATGTCCAACTCTGAAAGTTTAATAATTCAAAAACGGGATTTTTTTTATCATTACTTCCCCGTTACCCCTTCCCCTTGGGAATTTATTTCAGTAAAGCCCGTTCTCAGCGCATCCCTACTCAAGAAAAGAAATATGCTAATTAATGTCAAGTCTGTAGGTCTAATAGTTAAAAAATGGAATTATTTTTCAGTCACGCACCGTTACCCTTCCCACACACAAATTTCTAATCAAGAACAGATAAAAAAAAATGCTTTCCAAATTTTAGATTGTAGGTCTAATAGTTCAAAATGAGTATTTTTACTGTAACACCCCTCACAACTACCCTTGAGAGTCAATTTCTACAAACCAAGTCTTTAGCGGTTGTCTACTCAACAAAAGAAACATGCCTCCTAAATTTTAAGTCTGTAAGTCTAATTGTTCCGGAGATTTCGCGTTTTGCTAGAGAGGAAGTTGGGAGAAGAGAGGTGAGAGTATATTGACTTTTGTGTGTGTGTATAACTTTCGGTTTAAATTTTTGTAAAATTTATCTTTGGTACATAACCCTTTAAAGTTCACTACATATTCCCTTTGAAAAATTAACAAAATATTTTCAAAAATGACTGATAGACATGAAGGTGATCACAAATATACAAAAAAAAATAGCATTTTTGAATTTGGAGAAATTAATGGTTTCACTGTGAAACCAATGAACATTAACGGTCAATTTTTCCTACTCAAACTGACCAATCCAAAAGATTATTCAGAAAAAAAATCTAATAATCTATAACCATAAAACATTTATATTTTAACGAAATTAATTAAAGCAAAATAATTTTTAAAGTTTTTATAATTATTTTTTAAAATTTTTCTGCACTTTTATAATTTTTAATACAAATTTGGTCATAGAATTACATCTATTTTACATTACATACTAAAAATAATTTACATTTCTTAATAAAAAAAATTGCTAATACATATAAGTTTTCCATCCATAACTATGAAAAGGGAATATTTAATCTATTATGTACACACGACGTCGCATTTAGGCATGTGCAACATCTGTACAGGGTGGCAGAATTTTAGAGTGCGGATAAATATATTTAAATATAAAAATTTCTCACTATATAATTTTAAAGTAAATAAATATTTTGCTAAGCATGCAATAAATAAATATTGCTTCATAAAGTCAACTGCTGGGTGAATTTTCGCTTTAGAACCAGTGCCAAGAGACTTGCAATATCTTCTCTTACCAGAGTTTGGTTTCGCAGTGTGAAACCATAAATTTTCATTTCATTTTTCCACTCTTCTGTTTACTTATCAAAATGATTGAAAGTTGTAATTAAAAACTAGAAAGAGTTATAGTAAGATCACGTACTATAATTTAAAATAACTATTTTTTTAATATTTTTAAAGGTAATGGAATTTACTAAAGTTAAAGATACATCAATATTTTTCTATTTAAGAGGTCTCAATTGTTAAATACAGCCGTAGTGCTGTCATTTATTGCTAGTAAAAAGAACAAAAATTCAAAAACATCTCTTACTGGAATAAAAAAATTTCAAATGTGATTTCTTAAAAAATGTTTAATGTGTGGTTAACGGTGTCAAACCAATGAGCGTTAAAGGGATAAAACGTTTTAGGACACTTTAACGATTCAAAAAAATTCCTTCAATAAGTTTGAACAGACCAATAAGAGAAAAATATAATTGAAACAAATGAAAGTCAGGATTGAGATTTCTTGTTTGATAAATTTTGATACGATAAACCATTTTCAAATCTGAAAATTTTCTAAACTTGATATTGAAATTTAATATTATTTCTATTGAGCTTTTTCACTAACACCATGCATCACGCCGTGTCCAAAAGTGCTGTTTTAATAACTTTTTGAAGCGTCATTCCATTTACAGAAATTTGACCTAATTCTGAAAAATTCCGAATTCAGTGCGAAATAGGTTACAAAAATATATTCAGAATGGATATCTTTTCAGTCAACAAAACCTTAGATTAATGTTCTGACACATATCAGTTTTGAAACACCTCAAAAAGGGTCACGGCCATTGATAGTTAAGATGCAAAAATTATTCTATCATATTTCAATAGGTGACAGTATATTTTTCATTTTATTATGTTTCATCTAAATTAGTTTTATAAGAAATAAGCTCTATTTTCACTCTTCTGTTTTTCCTTTAAGACATTCTATTCTTTACAACTCATCTTTGGGATTATGCAACAACTATTGTATTCATTGTATTGCTTCTCATTCAATATATTTGTGACACTGCTATTTATAAGTAATATAATTGGAAAAGAAATTCCCTGTTCTTGTTTAAATTCTAGAAGCATTTTTAGTTCATTATATTTTAATAACAAATGAGACAAACATGTTTTGCACAGTCTGAAAACGAATTGAGGAGTCTTCGCTACAAATAGGTATGTATTCAGAGAGTTTTTGAGATGTCGAAAAGGTGGGACATAAATTTATGAGGGGATATTTATTAATTACGGCTCTCCAAAACAGAGCTATAGATAATTCAATGAATCATTAAGACAAATGTATGCTAAAAAATTCCAATATGAGTTCACAAAATGTTAATTAGAAATTTTGACATAGAATTAAATAAATGAATTCATGTAAAATTAAGTAATATGTTTCTATATTATTTGTCTAATAACCATAAAATTTAATATAATTTTAATTCAATGCTTTTTAAAAAAGTTTTTTATATCATTGTTACTTTGTTAAAATGTTATCACAAAGATTTGTTTTTAACCATTTTATTTTTATTGAATATTTCGCAATAGAAATATGTAGGAAGATTCCCTTGTTATGAAAAAAATAGCTGAAATTCTTTGTATTGAACTTTAAAAAAATATTATAAAATGCCTACACAGAAAAACTGGTACCTGCTTATTATCGCAACCTATTGGCGACATTATATGAAACAAAGCACGTGATTGCCAATTTAGTGTATACGAGGTATGCGAAATTGGGTTGCCAACTTGGCGTTATCATGAACGGTGGCGATTGCTTCGATAATACGTAAGTACCGAAAAGTTGGCTATTTATCTACAAATTATGAGACTTCCGAATTTTTAGGCTTTAAAACGATAAAAATGTGTGGGTTATTTTTAAAAAATGGGAAACAGCTTTTAAGTTTCTTGTTCGGTAAAGCGGCAGCATTTTTACGTTAATAAATCTCTCCAAATGATGAAGCCAAAATAACTAAAAGCGTGCTGTTGAAACGTAACAAGTAGTTTAGAATAGTAAGTAAAACAACACTAACCTAAATCTAAAGATACTAAGGTGATTCTTGCTAAACAAATATTACTCACAATATATCTCGTTTCAAATTCTTATTTCTGTTAGTAACATAATTTTATTTGCTCTAAATTGTTTTTTTTTAAATAATAAGATATCAAAAATATTCAAGCAGTTTTAGGAAAACCAAGAATAGAAAAATATTTGTATGTTCCTTTATATTTTGCATTTAATTTTTTTCAGTTCTCATTAAACGTATTTTGTGTTCAATAATTATTTTCTTCCGTGCATGTATCAATTCCATCGATTAAATGTTAATCATTTGAGCGATGACAACATATTGTTTGTTAAAGTTGCATAGAAAGAATCCATCTAACTGCAGGGAAGTTGTTAGCTGCTGCCAAGTAATATTCGACGCATGCAGCTACTGATACTTGTTAACTTTTTTGTCGTTAAATAAAATAGTTGTTTTTTGAATCAAGTATAGTTAGTTGGTTTTGGGTCGATTAGGTAGTGCAGTATTTTTTAAACCATTTTGAGGAAGGAAATTAAATGAAGTAAAACTGCTAAAATTATTTTAGAGAAGACAAACATGTAAAAAAATAATTTAGATTTAAATCTAGCGTACACTTTCCCATTTTAAAAGGTAATGAAAATAATAATAATAATACTTTTCGCACTTTCAATTCATCAACACGTACTCTTTCTCGATGTATGATCTATAACGTTTACCCGCCTCGCAGCTGCAAGATCGGCTTTCCTATGCAGATAGCATTATGCCGTTTATATTCATACGAGCACCCCTAAAATATTACAGGGTCCTTTCATCTGACATCACGCCGACATCTGATGGCTCTGAGAAAAATAACACCTGCAAACCTCGCCTCGCTAAATTCGAGGTTTAAGAAGGGACCGCCTCCACCTTAAGAGAGTCCGTTTTGGAAGACTCGATAAGTGATGTATTTTGCCTCCTTCATCACCAATATCACATTCTGGGTAATTGAAATACTCCAAATTTGCATAACTTGTAACTAAATGTGAATATATTATAATTAATAACTTTGACGTATAATAAATAAATAATTTAATATCTTAAATCCCACGCTACTTATCAATTTTTCCAAATCGTCACAAAGCACAGTACTATTTCTGATGGCATTATTATTTAGTGGGTGAGTAGAAAATGCAAATATGAATGTTTTGACATAGAAATTAAAAGGGAATTTTAAAAGGATATTTGAGATGGTTTCAGTCATCCTCTTCTTTAAGTGATCCAAACATCCCTCATTTATCGACAACTATAAATCTGCAAAACTTACGATTTCCCTGTTACTTCCGGTAACTAGGGAAGTAACGAACATCCCATTTCCCTTATACCTTCGATACCTAGTGGCGTAACTTCAAAATAAACTTTTTTGAATATTTTAAATGGCGGCGTGGTAGTTGCGGACGTGGTATTTGCGGACACATCCCTCCCCCCTTTCTTAGAACAGATAAAGGGTGCAGATGAATAAGGAAATAAATACTTTAAAAAACTATACTTCTAGTATTTATCTTTATTTAAATTTACTCCTAATATTTATCTTTATTTAAATTTACTTCTAGTATTTATCTTTATTAAAATTTACATCTAATATTTATCTTTACCTACAGTAATGAAACTAATTAATTTTATGGTAATTGTGCACATGTTCCAATATTTATTTGATTCTAAAATACAAATCTCTGAAATTTTTCCGTATCCTTCATTATACTGTGTTACTTACTATTAATTTTTAAATATTTCTCTGAAAGTTTTTATTTTTATTACATTTCGCTATGTTTAAAATGCATTCACAGTATAATATCTTAACAATTCAATATAAATAATTACATTTGATTGGCAAAAATGTATTTATCCTTGTAATTCGATAATCGTGTGTAAAAACAGAAAACTTCGGTAAAAAAAAACAAAAAAAAAACCGTTATCGCACGTGAAAGAGATTTGCCACTTAAAATACTGTTTTAAATTGTAAAGGGTGTTTTTTTAGAGGTATAGAACTTTAAATTGCAATAAAGCAACGATGTATTATTCGATTGACATGAATTTTTTTTATTCGAAAGATAATCTTGTGGCATTACATTTTAAATATGATTTCTGGCATAGGACTGCCACGGCTGGCTCGGATGTAGTCCAATCTGGACGTCCAATTTTCGATGACTTTTTCCAACATTTGTGGCCGTATATCGGCAATAACACGGCGAATGTTGTCTTCCAAATGGTCAAGCGTTTGTGGCTTATCCATATAGACCAATGACTTTACATAGTCCCACAGAAAATAGTCTAGCGGTGTTAAGTCACAAGATCTTGGAGGCCAATTCACAGGTCCAAAGCGTGAAATTAGGCGGTCACCAAACGTGTCTTTCAATCAATCGATTGTGGCACGAGCTGTGTGACATGTTGTGCCGTCTTGTTGGAACCACAGCTCCTGGACATCATGATTGTTCAATTCAGGAATGAAAAAGTTAGTAATCATGGCTCTATACCGATCACCATTGACTGTAACATTGTGGCCTTCATCGTTTTTGAAGAAGGATTCCAGCAGCCCATACAGCGCACCAAACAGTCAGTTTTTCTGGATGTAACGGTGTTTCGACATACACTTGTGGATTAGCTTCACTCCAAATGCGGCAGTTTTGTTTGTTGACGTAGCCATTCAACCAGAAGTGCGCTTCATCGCTAAACAAAATTCGCTTATGAAAATCGGGAACAACGGCAATCTCGTTTGGGGCCCATTCGACGAATCTAAAAGCGTTGTTCAGGCGTGAGTCTATTCATGATGAATTGCGAAACCAAACTGAGAATGAATCACTTGACAGCTGGTTAATCGGTCGCCATCTTGGAAAGTAATGCCAACTTAAACTTCTATACCTGGAAAAAAAACACTCTTTATTTGTGATTCTTAAAATCCTAATTTGTCTGCACCCTTTATCTGTTCTAAGATGGGGGGAAAATGTGTCCACAATTACCACGCACACAACCATTTTAAATACATAGGACCACAAAAATGTTCGTACACTTGCAATTTCCTATAAAAGTTAATGTTTTCGTCAAATAAAAATTAATATCTCAGACTAGTAATTTTCTTATGATAGCCGCAATTTGTTCTTCATGGAATAATGTAACTAATTTTTAAAACATAATATAACTATTATTTTTTAAAAAATTAATTATAAAAAAACTACTAAAAAATTACGCCACAAAAGTCTTCGTGCACTTCAAAAAATTTTCAACATAGCTTTAAATATTGCATTTTTGTTCTTAATTTAATACTTAGTAGGATATATTTTAGCGTCCCAATAACTTTAAACGTCTTGGTATAGCTTTCATCAGATTTTTGTAATTTCTGCATCGATGTTGCTCCATTCTTCGGTGATTATTGTTTTTCCTTTACATTTTGCTTTTCATATTTCATGTTTTCTTTTTAAAAGATCGAATTCTCCCTAAATATGCTCTACTGGGCTTAAATCAGTTGATTTAGGAGGGTTTTTTTCAGAATTTTGGACAGTTCTAGATATACCAGCAGTGTACATTGAGAGCAGTGGGCTGTGTGTCATCATCTTGTGAAAAATGAAGTAGTCTACAATATCCAAATTTTGGTCCGATAATTTCAAATTGTTCTTTAAAATATTTAAATAGAGCTCACAATACCATCAAGAAATACCAAATTACCCTACCCTAAAGCTGATTTACACCCCCACGCAAGAACACCTTCACACTTCACTGTTCCAACTAGATTCTTGGGTTTACGTTTCAGAAAGTTCAACATTGAAAGCAAATTGGTTGAGATGACAGAAGATTCCTCGTTTTTGGTTTTTACGGGCGAACAATAGTTTGTTGAAAACTGTTATTACAAGCCACCCAAAATTTGAATATTGTAGAATATTTCATTTTTTAATTGTACACTGCTCTCAGTGTTCGTTGGTGTCTCTATAACTGTTCCAAATTCCGAAAAAAACTCATAAATCACATGTTTTATGCCTAGTAGAACATACTTCATGAAAATTTGATTTTAGAAAAAGAAAACATGACTTATAAAAAGGAAAATGGAAGTAAAAACAATAATCACAGAAAAATGGAACACATCGATGTAGAAATTACAAAAAAACTGATGTCAGACGTTTAAAAGGTATTCTGGACCCTAAAATATGTCCTACTAAGTATTAAATTAAGAAAAAAATACAATATTTAAAGCTATGTTGAGATTTTTTTTAAGTGTACGGAGACTTTTGTGGCGTAATTTTTAGTAGTTTTTTATTATTAATTTTCTTAAATAATAGTTATACTGTTTTAAAAATGGATTATGTTATTCCATTAAGAGCAAGTTCCAGATTTAAAAAAAAAAATTTTAATTCTGATGTATTAATTTTTATTCGTCGAAAACATTAAATTGCACAGAAAATTGCAAGTGCCCAAACACTATGTAGGCCACTGTATATTTTTTGTATATATTTGTAATATATTTTTTAACATTTTTAATATTTCTTGGTAATAAGTTATCCGTTCCTTTTTGATAAAATGTTTTCCTTATTTAGTACCGATTTAATTTCTTTCCTGCAATAAATGTTAAATTGAAATTATATGTTTAATTGTTGGTATTTTTGGTACATCTGGTACACATCTAAAACATTCACTGTTTTCCATTTCAATCCGCTAATAAGTAGTTTTTGGGCAAATGAAATTAAAAATTTATATTTATAAATAAATATAACGAAGGAAACAGATATATTAAATTTACAAAAGCATACAAAGTTAAGAAAATTTATTTTACAATAATTACACACATTTTGAAGTTATTCAGAAAATTCGATATAAGATTCTCAGTAATGCTTTCTGCATTTGAAAAGAAAATAATATCCTTGAAGAGATAGAACCTTCTAATAATTACGTGACATTTTAAACTTTAAATACATCTATTAAACAACATTTGACGAAGGAAAAATTTAGACGACAATTTATACATCAGAATTGTTTTTTTAAAAAAATTATTGATACATTCCAAATAAGACGTGTGGCAAAGTTAGGAAAAAATTTATAAATCGTTTGACTTATATGAACTATTGCCACTTTGTATTCCTAATTCTGATAAGGAAACCTGACTATAAGACTGAGGAATGGGTTAAAATTTGTAATATTTGGTAATCCTTACGAAACAGAAAAAACATTTCGTAATTTTTATATCATTCCTGCGATAACAGTTACGTCTCTTCACTTCCTGATCTATGTTCCAGTTTACGCTTGCGTCCTTGTGAAACTGTCTTTGCAGGCGACCGTTTTTTATCAAGGTTAATGTAGTAAAAGACAAATAAAATAAGAAGCAAAATGAAAACACACACACACACTCGGATATTCATTTTCAGCTGCGCTTTGGAGACAAAAGATTTTTATTGTTTGTTTGTTTGTTTTCTAACGGTAAAGGTATACTGCAAGTTTTGAATAGGTTCTTTTATAAAAGAAGCATATTTACTGCTGCAATTGACTTTATTGCAACGCTGTAAAATGTTATTAAATATCACATTCATTACTTTGTGGAATATAACAAATTTATTAATCTAATTATTATAAACGTTACGTCTTTGTTTTTCGAGAATTACTTTTTTTTACAAACATAAATTCAATGTGCCCTATTTTTTTTTACTTTTATTATTTGTATTGTTTTCATAGCTTCCAGTAGTTAAAGTAATTTTGTAATAAGAATGTATAATAATTATTTTTTAGGAAACTCAGGAATTTGAATTAATTAGGATTTCTCACGTGGTAGATTACTGGAAATAACTTACACGAATTCTAATATGGATTATTTATGGTTCAAGAACATAGCACATTAATTTATCACGTTGGTGTTGATTAAATCTAAGAGAAGTTCCATCCTGAGATGGAACATTGCCACTGATTTTTTAACTGCTGTTGAAATGCATTGCCTCTGGTTCTTTGATTGCTGTTAAAATTCCATTGCATTTTATTAAAAAATTTTCTTAATTACATTTCTTATGTGCTTTTCCGTTTCGCCGACGCAAATCATGCCAAGTTGGCTTTATTGACAACAGCACACAATATTCACATAAAAAAATGGAATAAATATTTGTTTCCATTGATTTTTTATCCATTTTTGACATATTATGAAAAGGAAGTCACTGATAAGAAAAGACTGGGACTTGTTTTGAAAATGTGGTGATAAAAGGTTACCATCGGGAATATTCCGTTTGGCGTCAGTTGTATCATTTTTGGCGACTTTATCCCCGAGAAACGGAAAAAGTGCCATTATTTTAGTCTCCATTCTTTTAGTGATGATGGATTGAATTGTTATTCAATTTCATTGAGATTCATTTTATTTCGTAACGCTTCGATTTATGCGCCTGTTTCATTTCCAAATTCTAATGATTAATGAACTGTCAGTTTTTTTAATACAGTTTCAATTTGATAAAGTTAAAAATTGTCATCCTTCTAAGAATAATCAACTTAATAAAATCCTTAAAGAGGTGAAAAGTTGGATTGCAAACTTTAAAAGTAGAAATAATATAGATTATTTATACACTATATTATTTTTCAATTGAATTTTCAATGTATTACACTTTCAATTCGAAAATAGCTATTCATTAGTATGTACAAAACGAGAGAAAAAGACACACACATTTGTTTAAAACGAATAAAAATGTATTGATAGATTAATAACACCTGTCCAACATTCAAGACTTCTTCACTAGATTACATGCAAGGAATACAATAAAAAAAGAACCGTTTTCTGGTGAAATTAGAAAAAACAGATCAAAATAAACATTTCTCATCATTAGATTGTTCTCCAAGATTAGCTTATTATACTCTAAACATAAAGTACTGCAAATAAAACAAAAAGAATTTGTAAAAGTTACTTTCTTGCAATCTCTTTGTTCTGTTGTTGGCTTTGGCTAAGTGATTGGGAATCGTAACTTACAGTTTTAAAATGAAATTCTTTTGTTATAGATATTAATTGGTTGTTTATTAACGTTGCACTCTTTGAAGCTACACAAAGACTATCAGTCAAGCGATAAAGACACCTGAGGTAGTACCTTCCTCAACACCAACTTGAGGACTTTGTGCCTCGAAACATGTAGCGTGCATCAACCTTCTGCACACCCAATCTTTAGTGGCACCGAGGCTCGAACCCATGACTGATTTACGACCATGACCAAGAGTATGAAATCATAAACTGTACTATCACAATCATTTTGTGGCCGCGGTAGACGAGTGGTCAAGGTATCGGATTGTGGCTGGCCTTGTCACGAGTGTGAGCCCAGTACCACCGTGTAGGGAAGCGATGCACGTTAGGTGTGGTAGTTAGGAGAGGGGGTGCAGCTCATGTGTCGTCCGCGTCACTTGACCATGGTTCAAAGTTACGAGATCCGTCGCCAGAAACCCTCGTGTAGCTTAACAGTGCGACGTTAATATTCACTCACTCACTCAATCGCAGTCACCTTTTATTATGGAAGTAAAATTCTAATTAAAAGAGTTCCTCAGATAGGGAAGGAAAGTCATTATTCATGTTAAACCAGGGGTACTCAACCTTTTTTTCTGCCAGGTCGCATACATGTGTTAGTTACTTCACGCAGGCCGCATACATATGTTAGCTACTTCAAGCGGGCCGCATACGTATGATGGCTATTTCACGCGGGTCACAACATGAGGATTAATGGAAGGTTGGGAAAATGCTTTAAGACCAAGCTAACATAAAAACTTTAAAATGTGGAAAATTGATCAAAATGTTACAACTCTTATTTTACTTTTTTTAATTATTTTTATTTTTGTCACGAAATTTTTCTAAATTGGAAGCATTTAAAAATCACCCTTCACGATTCCTGTATTAGTAAACACGATTTCCATATAATTGCCAACAATGTAACAAATTTCATAGGGTGCCTTTGTTACCGCTGTGACATTACCATTGACAAAACACTTTTTTGCTGTTGTAAAGATTATTCAAAAAGGCCTATTTATCATCTCTTGAAAGAACAATTCCAGTTTATTGGTATTTATTAAATACAACACTTTTGTGACAAATCAAACAATTACTGATCCATGCTTGTTTTTCACTACAAAATAGTCAATGTCCCAATCGTCTTGAAAAACATCCTATTTCCTTCGAATATTTATTACTTGCAAGATACGAAAAATAGTTAAAAATTAGTTAAACTTATAAAATGGTCACTACTCCACTGTTTTCTGTTATTACTTTTCAGAAACAAATATCAATTCGCACCCATACAATATCGACCGCAAAAAACAAAATTGATATATTTCTTAACTAAGAATTTCCCGCCAAATTTTCATAAATAAATGAATTTCTCAGAACAATGGGCCATGACCGGGCCACTTATAAAGCCCCGGTGGGCCGTAGGTTGAGTAGCGCTGTATTAAACTATGCGTTTGATAATACAAATTAATATGTAGAATTTTGTATGACGGTTAAGCGCTACAATTCTCAGATTACGTTGGTTCTGGACCTTTGTAGCTTGGAATAATCTCCAACCAACCAGAATGGCATTCATACTGGTACTCCAAGTTTATGAGTAATAGCTCCATATTTCCTTTCAACTATATTGATGGAAAGGCTGTTCTCCGGTTTGAGATTAAATAATACTGTGCCACACACACACACAAGCTACGTTACTTAGTAGATTCAACGCTCAAGGTTGAAACAACGAGTTTCTTATGGACGACAATAAACAAATCGAGTGGGAAATCGAGAGTTAATTCAAGGACCAACACTAGTAGTCTTTGTACTGCTGCATAACAACGTTAATTCAAATTAAATCGAACCTCGGGATTCCTTGATATATACAGTGAAAGTTTTTTAACACCAAACTAAGAGGATTGAAATATGCTTTCGTGTTGAAGGATTTTGCAAAAATAAAAACCATTTACTTAATAAAATTCAGTTTATTAGAGTACATTTCATCTGCATAAATACAAAAAAATGCATGGATGAAACAAACATCAGTGAAACAAAAACATTCACAAGAAAATAAAATTTAATACAAAATTTTCAAGTTCTTCTGTTTTTGATCACCAGCCTTAAGAAGTTCCATCTACATTTTAAGAGAAATAGCATTTTTCCTTCCCCTTAACTCTTTGCCATTGTGCTCGAAAAAAATTCTTTTAAAAATAGAAAAAAAAAACCGAACCTAACTCACTGATTTTTACCAACACTGCGATGTACTCGTCACCGAATGCCAATTGACGTGAATTTATGTTTTTATGTGGCGTTTGTAAGGGTGAAGGGTGAAAGTAGCTTAGATAAACAAAACTGGCTCGTGTCACAGGTTATTCCGAGGGTATTTCAAAGCCAAGTTAGCCTCCTTTCTAAGAAACAAATGAAACCATCTCTCCTACATTTCACACCCTTTTCAAATCTCGTCTATGCGGCTGGTGTTTTCAGGATATTGTTCATTCCCAGAAGTGAAATATTTTCGTGTTATGCAATTTTCCGTTCATATTAAAAGAAAAAAAAGCATGAAAATACTTAGTAGTTTATCTGGACCGTTGTATATTATTTCATGTTAAACGATATTTCGTCTTAAGTGTTTTAAAGGTTACATGTATTTTACTGTATATAATTTTCAGCTTGTTCATTGTAAAATTATAAGTACTCTACATTCTTTAAATATCCAGCTGTCCAAGAGTAGATGTCAAGTATTATAGGAATTTGATGAATTGTATATGCGTTAATAAAAAATAAAGAAACGGAAAAATCTATTAAATTTATATTTTAAATAAATACTTTTTTGTATGTGATATAACTTACATAAATAGAAACTGATTTTCTAGCTTTTTATTCCTTACACCTTTTGGCACTTTTTTGGTGCCTGGTCTGGCAACCTTTTGGCTTATTTTGAGAGTAGCCCTGATATTGAAACCGTCTTGAAAAATCTTGTTAGGGTTTAGTCTTCGATTAAATTTTCCTTTCAGGAAAACGCAACGGAAATGGAAATTTATATTATACAATATACCGAAAAACTGAAAGTTATATCCTGAATAATTTATGAATTAAAAATATAATAAAAATATTCGGGGATGAAATGTGTTATACGTGTTTGAAAGAGGTTTACTTCATACGCGCGCGTTTTATTTATCTTGTGAAATTCGGCATGATGAAGCCTGATTTTTCCCCTGTCATTGTGCAGAATATATGATTCATAATTGAATAAGAATACAAACACTCTTCCGGTAAATTATTGTGAAAGGTTCCCAATTTTAATTAATGTGTGAAGATCCCCTTGGATCTCACTTTGAGAACGAGAATGATTTTGAGTCAAAGAAGAACCAGTAGCCATTTTAATGAGTAACTTTCTTTATTTGGTTATCTTTCCCAAATAGAATCAAAGACTTTTAATAACAAATAATTTAAAATAGATATATGAGGTTTAAAAGGGACTTTCCTTTATATTAACTTAAATATTTAATGATCCAATTAATTAACAATTAGTTTATCGATCACGCAGAGATTACCGCAATAAGAGATCCCAGAATTATATTCAATAATATTCCTATTGAACATTTAACTTTAATCTCACTCTTAATATAAAGCTTTAATGAGACTTTAATTATAAATCAATATTTACCACACTGCAACTCAGCTCTTCCTGAGATTAATTTATCCACCTAGAAATCTTCAATAATAAATCTCTAACTTCACTATTATACCTTCCTGCTTCAATCTCTCTCTCCTACTGCTTTTTACTTTACTATTCCGTTTGACTTAAATACTTTATCTAATCTGCATAATAAGGAATCCCTGTCCCCTTTTTGGAGCTGATTGGAAATAGGTAGGGAATTAAATTTCCCTAAAAAAAGATGTCTCAGAAGGTTAGTGATAAAGTTCCGTATAGATTTGTCACAAATGTCTAAGGGGAATTAAATGTTTATCTTCACTTTTCCTAAAGCTGATTTCCAATTTTTGCATACATTTGTTTCGTAAGTTCCTGTGTAAATCCAGGTATCGTAAATATTTCTTGCTGCGCTTTATCCAAGGGGAAAACCTGCAATCTCTTAGTTCAGCGGTTTTTAAAATCAACGGGTGCCTAAGTCCTGTGGATTCTCAAGCCCGTATTAAAGGTTAATGATACACTAGAATATTATTTTGGAGCACAGTGTAAAGAGTCCTCGTTGAGAAAGATCTTTGGAGACCGGGGCGGATTTTCGGTGCTGGGGAGCAATTGCAGATACAGAAGGCTTGTCTTGATGTCGCAAGAGAAATATAGCTTTCTGTCTAGTGAGGCTTTTTTTAACTGATTTGAGTTTTTTAATAAGGGTTTTTTGAATGTTAAACTGTTCTCTCCTTACAGAAAAAATGTGACAGGCAGATATGTAATAAAGAGTGTATTTCTTTCCAGGTATAGAAGTATAAGTTGGCATTACTTTCCAAGATGGCGACCGATTTAACAGCTGTCAAGTGATTTATTCTCAGTTTGGTTTGGCAATTCATCAAAACGATCATCAAGCAAGGCGTAGATTCGTCGAATGGGCCCAAAACAAGATTGTTCCCGATTTTCATAAGCGAATTTTGCTTAGCGATGAAGCGCACTTCTGGTTGAATGGCTACGTCAACAAACAAAACAGTCGCATTTGGAGTGAAGCTAATCCACAAGTGTATGTCGAAACACCCTTACATCCAGAAAAACTGACTGTTTGGTGCGCTTTATGGGCTGGTGGAATCATTGGTCCGTACTTCTTCAAAAACGATGAAGGCCACCACGTTACAGTCAATGGTGATCGGTATAGAGCCATGATTACTAACTTTTTCATTCCTGAATTGAACAATCATGATGTCCAGGAGCTGTGGTTCCGACAAGACGGCGCAACATGTCACACAGCTCGTGCCACAATCGATTGATTGAAAGACACGTTTGGTGACCGCCTAATTTCACGTTTTGGACCTGTGAATTGGCCTCCAAGATCTTGTGATTTAACACTGCTAGACTATTTTCTGTGGGGCTATGTAAAGTCATTGCTCTATGCGGATAAGCCACAAACGCTTGACCATTTGGAAGACAACATTCGCCGTGTTATTGCCGATATACGGCCACAAATGTTGAAAAAAGTCATCGAAAATTGGACGTCCAGATTGGACTACATCCGAGCCAGCCGTGGCAGTCCTATGCCAGAAATCATATTTAAAATGTAATGCCACAAGATTATCTTTCGAATGAAAAAAATTTATGTCAATCGAATCATACATCGTTGTTTTATTGCAATTTAAAGTTCTATACATCTCAAAAAAACACCCTTTATAGTATAAAGAGAAAACTTTATCAAGTTGAACTGAAGGCAGTTCTGGCATATTCACGTGAAACACAAGTAACATAAAAAAAATTTAAGTCAATTCCTACTTAGATCAACAAAGAAAAATTTTATTTTACCTACTTTTTATTAAATAGTTACAATTAATATAAACATGTATATACATATGACAGAATCACAACATTAAGTGGTAATTAATTTTTATTAATTATCATTAAAGTATCGTATTGTCATCCAAAACACAACCGTGTATATAAAACTTCAGTTCAACTGAATGCTTTAAAACGTGAGAAAAAAAACCTTTTCAAGTTTTGACACGTCGCCAAAAGGGTCGCTAAGTCGCCAAAAATGATGACAACGTGGCTGTATTTGTAAATCTTTAAATAATTAGTTTTAATCAATTAATTTTTATTAATAAGAATTGAGAATTATTGTATTTTCATCCAAAATAATCATGTATATAAAATTTCAGCTCAATTGAGCGCTTTAAAATGTATTTTATTAACGCGATTGAAAATTCCCCCCACCAAGATAAATAAATTTATAAATAAATAAATATAGAGAGAGTGTGAACTATTAGTAGGCATTGAAAAAATAACTAATTCATTAGGTCAGTGGTTTTTAAAATGTGGTCCGGGGCGCCTTTCTAGGGGGTCCGCGGAATCTTTCATGTAACGTTGAGATTTCCACTGTTACAGAGTCTGAAAGGTCTCGTGGAAAAATTGAAAGATGTGCCATACTAAATTAGACTAGATTACTTAATAGTCCCCAATGAAGAATACTATAACTTGTATTTTGATCAAGAATATTAAGTCGGATAGGGATGCACAAAAACTTGGGGGTCCGCGATGTCACCCTAATACATTAAGGGGGGCAGCTATCTAAAGTTTAAGAACCACTGTCCTAGGTCATCCAATTTAAATTTCTGAAATTACTGTACTCCTGTGGTTCTAATCCAAAACTTTATGGCTAGAGTTGCACTCGTTAAGTCGTGGATTAGATTCCTGATTACATCAAGGAAGTCAAACTGAATAACGGGGATTGTTGCTCGTTAAATGGAAAAACAAAAAAAAAAGCATATGTACTGTGGAAACAAATTGAAAAAGAAAGGTATAGGTTAAAATATATCATCTTCGTTCCTTAACTGTCGCTCAGAATTGTAAATTTAATCGCTAATAGTTGTCGTATAGTGATGTTAATCCGCACCTCAATGTTTAAGGATTTCTGCGTCCCTTGACCGTGGTTCAAAATTACGAGGTCCATCGCCAATAGTCCTCGTTGAGCTTTATATAGCGACATAAATATAAGTCTCACTCATTCACTTCAGGATTTCCCTTCCTCTCTCTCTCTCTTTCACACACATAATTTTTTTTTTTCGTTTTAGACAACCGGTATAGTGGTTAGCGATACTGACTGCGGTGCCGTAGGGACTGGGTTCGAATCCCGGAGAAGACATGGATGTTTGTAAATGTATAGTGCCTTTGCGGCATGGGGGTACTCTAAATAGCCGTCAAGCCGCATGTCCTCTCGTGGGGTTGGTGGAAGGGGAAGAGAGGTGGGAGGCCCCTGGCCATCCCCAGGATTTTCTCCCTCTAAATTGGGGTGGAACCGAGCAAAATCGTACTGTCACCTGCATGGTGCTCAAAGCTAAGGATAACGACAGGTGTAAAAATTCTAGCCCTTAGCCGCGATGAATTTCGCAGGCCTCGATCTGACTTCGTCAGGCAGGTGGCATTAGTAACAACAACAACACAACTTCAAAAACATTAAAAAAGCTTGCATATTTTTAAGTAACAAATGCTCTTGAAATATTTTAAGGTTTTATTTGTGAAAACAATATTCATTCATATTGGTCATTCGAGAAAACAATTTTTAAAGTAGAATATTCAATGGGAGGCATTTGAAATTTTGATCTTTTTAAAAAAAGTTTTACAGTAATTAACTCTTACTCCAAGTTTTATTGATAAAAATGCTAAAATTATAATCGGTCTCCTATACTTTTTTTATTATTTTTCCAAAGTAATATGCTTCAGAAGTGTCTAAAAGCCTGCCAAAATTGGCATGATCCTGATTTCAAACCATTTCCTCCCACCCATAGCATTGTTCGTTTCTCAAATGTTCATTTGAATTTATCGCCATGAATAAAGCATGCCAACGAATAAACAATATTCCATCTCTTCATCTTCTTACACCATGTGATGCCCTACTTGGAATCACGTGTATCATTGTGTGACATAGGTTGGTTCTCCCACATTCACTACGAACACACGAATTAGTTCTTCCTCCCACCTCACCCCATCTTAAAAGAAAAAGACCTCTAAAAATTAAAACGATTTAATAGGAATTCGACACACTTAGACAGGTATCATTTCCAGGTGCTTCCGGCATTATGTGTTAAAAAGCAGTTGTTTGTTAAAGTATGATAAATAATTATCTTTGTTTTTCTAAAACAAATTTTTTTTTATCTCGGAATGTTACGTTTTATTGAAATAAATATATATATCAACTATAATTCTGTTTCCTTTTAGCTTTATTTTGGAGGAAAAAGAAGGTGCGTTTTATGTTATTTTGCTTATACCATTATCCTACAAATAGAATATTTTGCTTTATTTTTATGGGCTAAAAAATTCTGATTTGGAGCAGTGTTTATTAGGCCACATATAAAAGATTCGATTTAGGATATTTTTAAAAATCAAAGTAATTGTGAAAAGTAAACAAAGGTGCTTTTGACCATAACTTTATGTCTTCAATAAATTTTTAACTGAAAACTTTTTCGAACTTTTGTCATATTTGTAACCAATGTTCCCATTAAATTTGAAACAAAAAAAACATTTTGTGATGTTTAATAATTTTATTGATTTTTTAGGCAATTAATAAATGATGAGATTCACTAAGTAAAGAATATACGTGTGTTAATAGAATGTTCTATGATATTTGGACAGTGGCGTAACATAGAATATATAGCCCCCCCTTGCAAACTCACTTTTTGGGCTCCAAGCCCAAATACGTACTTAGTGTCAGTCAAGCTCTGCCCCCTCCCCGCAATGCGGGGGTATACGTTACGCCACTGTATATATACATTTGGAAGATCTGCTAAAACGACCAATACCTATTATTTATTTTACTTTATTTATAAATTAGTTCCATATATTTCTGCATTGTATGTGTTTATAACAAAAACATTTTAAAATTTTTTACTTAGAGTGTAATAAATTAATGTTTCACTTAAATGCAATTTCGCAAACTCGTGACCGACGTCGTGGAGTTGGAGTTCTGTTGCCTCTGAAGATCCAATTTGTATAAGGCCTGATATATGTTAAATTTATCGAGGCTCAAAAATTTCACGTTGCCGCTTATAAGTTGATGGATTACTGGAGTACCTGCTTCCCGCAGGGAAGCTCAAACTCCTTTCATGAAATACTGGATGGTTACATGAGTTCAGCTTATCTCTTAGCCCATAGCTGCATAATTATAAAATTAGGTGTGAGACACGTTGCCGCTTAGGAGTTTAGAGAGTGGGTGCCGTTCTCGTCACTTGCCCGAGGTTCAAATTTGCAAGTCCCGCTACCAATAGCACTAATGTAGCTTCAAGGTGTGTGATGCTATCTAATAATCAATTCAAATAATTAAATTGTGCAATATGTATTCTCGAATATTAGAAACTAGCTACGTGTGGAGAAGCACATCCGACCGCGAATCAAGGATGAACCAATTTAGACAAAACATAAGTTTCTAAAAACAAAGGATTTTAATGTTTAAATGCAAAAATAATTGTTAAAAGCTAAAAGTGAATTTATTAAAAATAAAATTTTCCTCTTCATGTTTCCGTGTAAACGTAGATAACTCTTCGAAGAACATCATACTATTGTGAGAGTACGTTAACTTAGAAAATTAGAGAAGAAACATTTAAAATAATAGAATGATTGGCTTATTGTATAGGAAACAATACAATGAAAATGCTCTTTGAGTAGTTTAACTAAAAGTTTTTAATTTTGTGAAAGCTGGTTCAAACATGCAAGATGTATGCACTTTTTTTATTCAATTGATCTTTGAAAAATTTATATAATATTTTAGTAGAAGGAAAAATTTGGTCGTGATTTTAAGTTTCGTGAGCTTTTCAAAACTTGTTCAAAATTTGAATTTTATCAAAATTAACTTTTTAAAATAAAAATTTTCGAGGGAATACGCAGTTTTTCAACAGTAGGTGTGATCACTGCAATATTTCATATAAATTCTATTGTATAAAATAAAATTTCGGAAGTTTGCAACACATTTAAGTCATCGTTTTCGTATATCGCCCCGTATTTAATGCTACAAGAAACTTTATGCATTTATCATAAAACAATTTTAGTATCTTTCTTTTTTATATACTCTCACGACATGCATTACATCCTAGTCGTATGGTGAAGTGTTATTTAGATTAGGGTGAGACCGGGGGTTCACGCAGGTGTATTTGCCGATAAAACTTACTGATTTCTTGATCGGAGGGAAAAAATGGATTTTTCTTGATTGGAGGTGCTCTTCTTTAAGGGGACTTGGCACCCGTTGAGCAAACTTCTTTATTTACGTATTTAAAAATTATATTTTAACATTTTATACAATGTTTCTATTCAAGAAAATGTTACCAGATGAAAATTTTCGTATATTATTCACATAATTTTAAAATTTTAAATTTTTTGAAGAAAATTGGGAAAATTTTAAAATCCTACTCCTTTTGTAAAAATTAATTTTTTGACCTGAAATTTTTTATAATATTCTTATGGATGTTCTTAACAACTTTAGGGATCGATTTTAGAATAACTTCATTCGTTTTCGAGAAAAAAATAAAATGTTGATATACAGGCTAAAAATCAACGAAAAAGCCAACATGTCTTACATTTTATTTTTTTAAAAAAAAGTATTCAGTTTATAGCAAAACGGATCCCTAATTTTATTACATGCTTTATTTTTAACACGCAGGAAAAAATTTGAAGTGATTGGTAAATAATTGTCGAAGGAGTAGCATTTTGAATGCACTAAGGTTTCGAAAAACACAAACTGAGAAAAACCACTTTAAAGTTTATAATTCTGAAAAAATAATTATTATAAGCTTAATTAAACTTAAAATACCACTTTAAGATATTACTTATACGTTTTTCTTTAAAATAATTGCATTTTCATATGTTTTCAACTCACACATTTTTATATATGATCAACTTTTAGAGAGTACTAATTGCACAAGAGAACTCAAGAAAAACTTTAAAAAAATTTTTTTCTGTCACGACAGAAATTTTAGCTGTTTTTCTTCTTCTAATATTAAAGTATTGCATTTGTATGAAAAAATATATCAGGAATAAGAACTGAAATTATAAAATTATTAATATAAAATGCCTTAATTTAAAAATTTTACATGCACACATTTCACAAGGAAGAAAAATTACATTATTGTATTGCCTCGGAAATATTCTGCTTTTAATACTACACATTCTTTTTATAGTTATTATTTCTATTTATAAAATAGATTTTTTTATCATAACGCATTTTTTAGCTTTTTCTAAAAGGGGGGTGTGGCTGAATTGCCTAATTTGTTTTCAAATGAAGTTTTATTCAACTTCTAACTTTCCGACATGCACAAGTGATATATCAATCGAAAGATAATAATGCAAAGAATAAGATTAAATGAAAATAATAAAAAAACGATAGGTTTGTGATTTTTAGGGTACCAAGTCTTCTTAAACTGAGAAAGGAGCACATTTTTATCTAGGGCAGGGGTGGCGAACCTTTATGAATCAACTTGCCATTTTTTCCAAAGAAATGTTTAATGAGGTACAGACGTGCTGCCAAATAATTTTGACTTGTGATTAGTGGGAAAATAATAGAGCTTAATACTAAGAACTTAAAACTCTTTATTCACTACGAAAACATACATTTTACTCAGTGTAGAAGTAAATGTTTTAGTTATACGCGTGTCACTTAAATTATAAGGTAACATTAGTGTGACTTTTGATGTTGCAAATTAGATGGCAAATAACTTATAATAGGAATGTAAGAGGTTACTTTCAGTAGAATGTATGCAGAATTGGAGTCATCCGTAAAACAGTTTCTAAGCAATGCTTTAATGTTATTCATCTCTGAAAATAATGACTCGTAGGCATAGATGAAAATGTAGTTATAATAACATGAGTCTGCTTCTTCAAACAGTTAAATGTGTCTGGAATGCAATTGCATGCTTCCAAAATTTCATTACTAGCGTTTTTATTACCGTAAAATACGGTGTATAACGCGCACTTTGAACACAAAAAATAGGATCTAAAATTAAAGGTGCGCGTTATATGCCGGATATGAAAACGTTAGCTTTAAAAATAACAAAAGAGATGAGCATAAGAAACGACTTGCCTTATGAACTAAAAGAGTTATAGTTCTAGAAGTATGCAATTTTTCCAAAAGTCTGGGATAATACTTCGAATAAATTACTTCAAAACATAAAGACAATGTATACTAATATTTTAGATTTCTTCGTTTAAAGGGGGCGGTATGCAGCGAATATACCTAAAAATTAAAAAAAAATTTAGCTTGAAAGTATAGGTATTACGGTATGTATCAATTCCAACTTTTTTCCTTGTTTCCATAAATTTTTGAATCCATATTGAACTATACAGAAAACCAATCAGTTGTACATCTAATTCTTCAATTTCCAGCCAGTAGAACTGGGACAAGCTTAGTTTATCAAAAAATCACATCAGGGTACATTATAAAATTGAGTGTTTCCGATAATTATTTGAACTGAGAACATCTCTCTGAAAATTCATTAATTGAAGAATCTATTGCAGAAATAAATTCTTCTATAACTTTTTCTTCGTCAAAAGCGCTAACGAGATCCCTCGTGAGGATTACTTCATAGTGAACTTTGTTATTTTGAACTAAAATTCACAGTATTTTGATTGGTGACGCGCTTGAAATATTGTGTCGCCACTGGTTCACCATCCCTGATCTAGAGACTGCTTATGTTGACTGAAATGTGATCCTTGGTATGTGACATCATCCCTCACAGATCAAGATTACCACGATATTTTTGACTAAAATATGCTTCCTTTTCTGCGTCTTCAGCATTCCGCTGGAGATCTCGTCCTTTAAAAAGACAATATATATATATATATATATATATATATATATCACATTTTATCACTCCTAATTTGTATTTTAATTAATCGATGAACGTTCCAGAAATATGACCTTGCTTGCCTATTGTCTAAGCCCCAATCTTAACGGCAACGTTTGAAATGTCAGCAAATGTCCAACTTCCTTTGACTCAGCACCAACAATACTTCGTGAACTGGGGGGGAGGGGGAATCATTGAGAATCGTGTGTAATTATGGCTTTCCAACATTTACTGTGTTTCATCAAGTCTATGCTGAGAAGGAATGCTTTCGTCATCATGGCGAAAGGTGGTACGAAACGTCACGTTAAACAGGTATCTGTAATTCAATTGCTTCTTAGTATATTTTATTGCCAAATCCCTCTAACTAGATCTCCAATTTATCTGATTTACGATTCACTTTACCCCATGTATTCTTTCAATTTTAACAAAAATAACACCAAAAATATATCTTCACAAAATATTTAAAAAATTTATCCTACATACATAAAAAAAAAAAACTGCTGTAAGATAATTTATTTTATTCCGAAAGACAACTTGAGACGACATATGTTCGAAAAAAATACCGTATTTATTCGAATCTAAGCCGCCGTCGATTCTAAGTCGCATCCAAAATTCTCAACAAGTTTTTGAGGAAAAGTAAAAATTGCGTAAAATTGTTTATCGTTATCCAGTTTTAAGAAATTCAAATGAATTTAAAATTAAAAATGGTAGGAAGTGAATAATAGTTATTTTATCAGTATTATAAACTTTTAAATACATACATGAACCTATATTGCTCTAATTGCCCCATCCAACGATTTTTTTTCCTTTCGATTCTAAGCCGCACCCGATTTTCAGTAGCATTAACCTTGGGAAAAAAGTACTGTTTCAATTCTAGTAGATACAGTACATCCATTTTTTCCAGTTAAGCTCAAACTCAGTAGCGCAACAGCCCATGAGGGCCAAGGCCTATTAAGCACATCTCAGTATACGTGACCATTGGGCGCTGAGGTGCACGAGCAGATGTCTCGATCAGGTGGTCAGTCTGAAGAGAAATCCCCAGTGTTTAGTCCCCAATCAAGCTTAGTACTCACTTATTGACCCACTGAAGGGATGAAAGGCTGAGTCGACCATGCCCAGTCCGAGGACAGAAACCTGGACCTATGGTGTGGAAGTGCAATTACCTGTTAACTCCTGACAAATCTGCGAGGTATTGCTTCGTCTTTATCAAGACAGTTAATTCCCCCCCCACACACACACAATTTAAAAAATAGTTATTTTGAATAATATTTTAATCAACCTGCTTTATTTCAAAATAAATACTTACCATAAAATCCGGCGTATAACGCGCACTTTGAATACAAAAAATAGGATCTAAAATGAAGGGTGCGCGTTATACGCCGGATATGAAAACGCTAGCTGGAAAAATAACAAAAGAGATGAGCATTAAAAACAAATTTACTTCTACATATATGGAAACACTGTTTATTTAAAAGAAACGACTTGCCTTATGAACTAAAAGAGTTACAGTTCTAAATGTATGCTATTCTTTCTAAAATCTGGGATAATACATCGAATAAATTACTTCAATACATTAAGGCATTGTATACTAATATTTTAGAGAGATTTCTTCGTTGAAAAGGGGGTGCGCGTGTTATTTAGCGAATATACCTAAACATTAAACAATTCAGCTTGAAAGTATAGGTGCGCGTTATACGCCGGATTTAACAGTATCTCATTCTTTGTATTGTTTAAGAGTTTTATTTGATTTGACAGTTTTTGAGGGAAATTCTTTAGAGAGAGAGAGTTCAATGCAGAGAGAAAATTGAAGGCAGCAATTTGGAAATAAATGCCTCCGTTTCTTCTCCAATCAAATTATGCCTTGCATATTTGATATGTAATAATATACATCGATAATTATCTGTGAAATCGAACCCTGAGAAAACTCTCGCTACAACAAAGAGCACTTTTTTTTCCTCTGACCTCTGTATACCAAAAAGGACAACTTTCACATTACCCATTACGCAAGGGCATTCATTTCCATTTAGGGATTACGTCACAGCTCCTGTTAAAACATCCATAAACCTGTCTACTCACGGAACAAACCTTCAATATAGAAACATATAGTTTCGGTCTCGCTCAAGAATTACCAACTTTAAAAGCGGTTTGAAAGATAAATAGACGTCGTAACGCTTCGGTGAATGCGTTTCTTCAAGCGTTTATCATGATACCTGAGTTTTGGTTTTTAATGCATGTCATCGGGTTGTTTTTTAAATATTGATAACTTCTTTCTTTGTTTATGACATTTTAGCGAAAAAAATTAGGTAATGTTTCATGCTAATCTCTTACGTAAAGTATGACATATTAAACTGAAAATTCAGTCTATATTTTAAAAAATAATAAATTCAGTAATTAAATCATTGTTTATTTATGTATGCACTTTAAAATATTATTGGTCCTTTTAATATTTCTTTGTTGGAAAATGATGAAGAGCTTTTGTGGTTATATGTTGAAAAAGCGTAGTAAATGAAAAAAAAAAATCTGAAGATTACTCCAACATCCTTTGAAGAACATTGAGTATATCTTCGCATTTACAATGGGTTTTGTTTGAAATCGTTGTAAGAGAATGTGATACTGAACTGTGAAATAGTGAGGCTTCTAAAAATGTTTCAAATGAATTAAAATTCGAATACGAATAAATAAATGGAGAACTAAGTTCATGATTCCAAAAGTTGCTCTTATATTATAGCTAATAATGGAAAATTTAAGAAATAATTTCATTATTCTAAACCAGGGATGGCGGAGTCGCGACCCGCCTTAAATAATTTTGCCGCCCGCGAGATTCATCACAACTTTACAAAATCGACTATTTGGGGCAATATTTTGTTTTTAGTGTTCTTTTTTAACAAATAAATCCCATAACTGTTTCTATTTTATAACGTTGCTTCTGTTGCTGCGAATCTTTTTTAAATGAAATTTATTAAACATAAATTGTGCTCAAACTCAACGGAAGAACGTCTGAAACAACAATTACGATGCGCAAATACACGCATTTGAGATCGAGTTGAAAAAAGTAACGAAATAGTTGAGAAACAAATATCTCACTAATTAAATAAATAAAACATTATTTTATCATTGTATTAATATTATTATATTATCTACGGTTGAATACATGAAAAACTATCAAAACATTAATAATATGTCATTCTATTTTAAATTTTCACTCCAATAAATATTTGGACTGGGGGTCCAAATCTAATATAAATATATATTTTTAACTTGCTGCCCGTGGGATTATAATGTTTTTCCGAAGTGGCCCACGAGCAAGGGCGTACCTACCACCGTATCAGCCGTATGAATGGTAGGGGGGCCCGAGCTACAAGAGCACCAACATGTGTGAGGAAAAATTGTTATTACATTAAGAAGCCCCCAAAAAGGGTGGGCAAGAAATTTTGACACGGAGCCCACTCAGGACTAGCTACGGCAGTGCCCGCAAGATCATTTGGGTTGGCCACCCCTGTTCTAAGCAATCAATCATGTGTGTGTGGGGGAATAACAATGAAACAGTATTTGCTCAAATTCTGCTTTTATATTGAAACAAATGCATACGCACGACACCAAAAAAAAAAAGTTTCGAACTCTTCGCGCGTATTTTGTATACGCTTGTAGAGGAAATGTGTTACGTATGTTTATTAACGTCGCGCTCTTTAAAGCAACTATTGGCGAAGTACCTCATAATTTTGAAGCATTATCATGTGACAAGGATGACACCTGAGCTGGCACCCCACTTTCCTGATTCAAAACCACGTCAACGTGAGGGCTTTGAGCCAACACAGATTTAACGTGTATCAGTCCCTTTACTCGGCGGGTCTACAGTAGCAATGGGGCTCGAACTCAAGTCACGCTGGCCTTGAGTTAATGACTTTGACCGCTAGGCTACCACGGGCACTTGGTAAAGTGAAAATGATATTCTAGAATTATCGCATGTCCATCAAAGCTCATAAATTTACTGAAGCTTTGCGCAAAATTTTCAACGTTTCCACTGGAAAGACTTTGAAAGCCTGCATTTAAAAATTTTTGCAAGATAATCACAAAGATTTTTTTTTCATCAAGAAATTACTGAGAAAATTATTTTTTTATCAAATAATCTTTAACAAACTCTCACTATTTAAATCGCCAAATCTCGATAAGCGTGTAAATTCAAGGATTAAATACAAAAGATGCATCTTTTTGTTTGCGTTTTCAACCGTAAAATGAAAAATTATATTGCGTCAGATATCTTTATGTATTTTATGGAATAATTGTTTTTTCTTTATTCTGTCTAATATTACACAACCAAAATACCATTAGTATTGAATAAATAAATTCAAATTCAACAAAACATTTGTGTTTACCTTTATTATTGATTTTAATATCTTCTACGTATACAGAGTTTGATGAAAAAATGAAAACATTCTTTCAGATTTGTGATCCGAACGATATGATAAATTCACCCTCGAATAAATAGAAAACTGAAAGCAAAATGTACAATAAAACAATTATGGAAGGATATAATCAAGATTTATTTTTCTTTTGAATTATTCATTATAAGAAAAGATTTTTTAAAAAATGTACCATCAAAATTTATCAAGTTTAAGAAAAGCACATTTGCACTAATTAGTGAAAAATAGAGAAATATATCATTTTCAATCCAAATTGTTCTATCAAAGTATTGTGCCAAATTACAATCGCACTTTTCCCAATTTATCGAAGAACTTTTTTATACATACAAAGAAATGTTATGTCGCACCTTCTTTGCTAAGGTAATTTGTTTTTTCATGGTTGATATTAATAGATCATCTCGTTTATTATATACTCAAATTTGACACTCAAAAATGATTTTGATACATTTGATACCTTAATAATTTAAAGAATTATCTATTATTTTTGATAAACCTGTAAAAATTTGAATGAAGAACTAAATATAAAATCAAAAAAAAAATCCTTACTAATACATAATTTCAATAAACATCATTGTCATCTAAATATTTTTATGCTTAGTTTAAACGATATTTAATATCAATGTCAGGCAATGATTTTCAAGCTCGAAATCATTATTATTAATGTTACATATGCATGAATATTAAAAATTATCTTTTTTTTATCAGTTATTAATATACATGTCTTATATATGACGAATTTTACTTTTCAATCGAAGCAGTATACCAAGTAACCTTTCTAAGTTATTAACAAATGTATTTGATACAATGCAGAGCTTAACAATAAAAATGAATATTAATTAATTGTTTATTAAATATATTATTCACTTTATTACACTAACATATATAACACATTTATTGCATTATTTCATATAAATAGTATTAATAATTTGCCCAGCTATATGGAATATGATTTGTTTAATAAAATTTTTAATTGAAAGAAAATCTTATCTTGTCAAAAAAATTAAGTATTGCATTATATTATACAAATACTATCTCGACCCATTATTGATTTAGAAATGATATCAAATTTATTTGATTGAACTTATTTTAAAAAAGCATAGTAATTAATAAAATTTGATAAAATTTCTTATTATTCAAATATATTCAAATGTTTACTGAAATTATTTTTCTGCTTATAAAAAAATTGTCTTTTAAAATTTACATAGATGAATTCCAATTAAACTGCAATCATTTTCTTGTTCACAGCATTTTTATCACAAATATGTGTAAATTTCAATAAATTAAAAAAAAAATGCCATCTGTTTGGCAATTAGCACGTGACTTGTATCTATTGATCTATTTTTCTTCAAACCAGTTTTCATTTATCCCACTACTTGTTTTCCATTGTTGAAACCAGAACCTGTCTTGGAATACTCAATGTTTCTGTATGTTCGGTTTAAATGACTAAATCCGAATGTCACCATAAACTGACGAATCTGCCTCTCCTATAGTAACCCATATTTCACGCTTGGTGAAGAACGTTCATGCTTGAGTAAATGTAACATTCATCGTAGAAACGAAACTTGATTTCCTTCTTATTATAGTCTTTCATGAAGCCATGGCCATAACTTCTCCTTAACTACTGATTATCTTTGAATTTAAGTAGTTGAAAGAAAAACCAAAGAACTATAGAGATACGTTAAATTTCAATTAGTGGGAAAATTACAAGTTGGATGGATTACTTGAAAGAAGTAAGATTACGATCATTTTTCTTATTAACATGTATTGCTTTTGTATGTTAAACAGGTGTTGTTTAAATGACTACACATTAATTAAAAATAATAGAATGCTTCAAATTTTGTCATTCAAATGTATGATTAGTGTTTGAGTTACATCAATATCTTGTTAAAACAGGATTGGTAAAAAATGCTATTGTTCTTTGTATCTACTTTCATGTAATAGCTTACGAAAAGGGTTTTTGCTTTGTTGTTCGAAAAGTTGTGATGAAATCGCATAAAGTGTTAAAAAATAGAGAAAATAGTTATCTAGACAGAAAAAATATTCATATCATAATAAAAACAGTTACTTATACGTATTTGGTTTTATTAAGATACAATTATATATATATAATCAAATATAAAAGAATTTTTTCAATATATAATCATATACATACACACATATATAAATTTATACACACATATACATATACATAAACAAAAATATAAAAATAATCATATAGTTATATACCTAAGATAACTAAAAGTAGGAAGGAGGCACATAGTATAAAGACAAATTCCTGGCCTTAGGAACCAGGATTGCAGGTTTAAACAAGTTTTGCGGCGCCAACCATCACCTGTAATTTGTCATACTATGTACCAAGAGGAAAGGAAAGAGTTATATATGTGTAGAATTTAAATATTAAATCATTAAACTAAAGAACATATGAACATAAACATAACCTACTATATGTATATATATATATGTATATATATATATATATATATATATATATATATATATATATATATATATGTATATATATATATATATATATATGTATACATATAATTTTCACAATTTTTTCAGTGAGATATGTTTTTCTTTATATTTACCGTCATGGAGCGATTTATTGCATGGAAGTTTATTATATTCTGTTTTGATTGATATTACTTCTGAATTTCTCTAATAATCGAAAAAAAATTACGGAAGTTTCGAAGGTATGTTTAGGAAACAAAAGTAAAATGTTGTTTTCGCAAAACTTGCCGCATTCATATAAAACTGCAAGGATTGGTATTATTTTCTTGAGTATATATTTAAGCACTAAAATAATGTAAACGCATGTTCTAATATCGAAAACTATCAAAATTGGGGTCTTACATTTTTTCTATTTGCATTTATTTATTGTGCGCTTAAAATTCAAAATAACACTGAGGTCACTTCAAAATATGTATATATGATTTTTGTTTCTAAGCGTATTTCAAATGTTACCGAATCAAAACAATGCTTAAGCAACCAACAAAGTTCATAACAAATGGATCATGTAAAAAACATTTTTCGTTGAATTTCAAGTATTAATCAAGTTTTCATTGATTGAAATTCAATTAACAACAATTAACTTTCTAATTTTAAAAAAATACTCATACCACAAAATTTTATATTTTTACCGAATGATGTGTAAATATGATTCATTTTCATATTTTTTTTTCTACATATTTTAAATGCAGTTTAAGAACTTTTCTTTAAGAATTGTAGGTAACTTAACTCAATGGCGCAACATTCCATGAGAGCGAAGGCCTACTATGCCCATATCAGTATACGTGACCTTGGGCCCTGAGCAGTGGCGTAACGGAGAACATTTGGGCACCCCTGTAAAGTCAGGTTTTTGGCCCCAATGTTGGATTTTACATTAGTTAGGTACTTGGTAACGGTCAGGCTTTGGAACCCCTAGAACTCTTCCCCCCTCCCCTGCGATGCGGGGGTGCACGTTACACCACTGTCCCTGATGTGCATGAGCAGATGTTCCGATCAGGTGGTCAGTCTGACGCGAAACCCTCAGTGTTAAGTTCCCAAGCAAGCTTGGTACTCATTTATCGACCCACTGAAGAGATGAAAGTCTAATAATAATTGTGATCATTACATTTAAAAAATATACGAATAAATTTCAAATATAACTAGCTCTTATGAATATTTTTCAATATAGTATGATATCTAATACATTAAAACTTTTTAAATTTTATTTCATGATCAAATCCGGTATCTTACATTTATTTTAATATTTAAAACAAAAACTATAAAAACATTAAGTATATAGGCACTGAAGAAGCTTTAAAATCTACTTCTTCATAAAGGAAATATTCCTGATTTTTGTTAATTTTTTTATACTAATTCAGAAAAATTTCATATTTGTTCTTGCTCAATACAATGATTCATTGCAAAAAAGTGTCATTTCAAAATGTTTAGATTTCAAACTATATGCGCGTGAACAAACTAATAATTCTTTAAAATTCTTCGTAAAATTGTATAATATTAAGTAAAAATATTTAAGCGATAAAAAAATATGGAAATTTATTTATATGTGCTATTGTTTTCAGAAATATTTTCACAAATTTCAAATCAAATTTATCGCAATTTTTTTTTCTTTATAAACATTCCAGATGTTTCAAATAAATTCAAAATTTTTTAAAAATTTGGATATCTTTTCAAGTTTAGCATATGGGTTTGGTTTCTTCCAAATTGTAAGCCGAAAGATATATTTCTCTTAAATCATATTTTTATATAAAAATTGATGAAAATTAAACACTATATAGGAACAAAGACTATCATAAGTAACCACTGTATCATTGCATTTTCATTTATTGTTCTGGGAAGCATTCTTAAACATTTAACTAAATTAAAATACTCTTTCACGATTTCTTTTTGTAAAAATCAATTCTAAAAAATATGAAACAATTTGATTTAATTCCAAACTAAATATTTAAAGTTTAAGTACTAAGAATTTTGAAAATTTTGAACTCTTTTACCATTTATTCCTTTTTTCTCTCATTCTAGTAAATATAAATTTAAAAAGATCTAAACATTCAAAATACATTTATAGGTTTCATTAAAATACCACAACGACATTAATTTTTTCGTTAATCATTTTATCCTTATATTAAGAATTATTTTTTTACTTGTTAGTACAAAAGCGTGTTTTTTTAATTTTTTTAAACTAGAATTTATTTTTCATTTTTTAGTTCGATGTACAATAAAAGCATGCATTTTTAGTTTTTTAAACTATCATTTATTCATTGATGAATTAATCTGAAATGCGTCATTTTTTAGAATCTAGAATACCCATTGTCATCCTATCAGTGCGTCGATACGGCCTGGTTTGCAAAATGTAGGATCAGCTAATTGAAGGAAATCTGGAAAAGCTAAGGATGAAACTTTTCATGTGAAAGAATGTGTTAAGTCAATAACATTTTTCTAAAAAAAAGCTCAATATTCTCTCAGAAACTTGCATTAGTATTAGACACAGAAGTATATTTTTGTGAATCGAAGAGTGTGTGAGAAATTATTTTTAATGCGGTAACCTCTAAATCAATTCTCAGCTGTTTTGGTAAAATGAAACAATGAATGATGTTCCATTACACATTACACATATCTGAAAAGAGAATTTAGAATTCAGATGTCTGAGTTTAGCAATTAGAACAGTGTTTCTCAAACTTTCCATATTTGCGACCCAATTTTCAGTCACAATTTTCATCGCGCCCTCCACATACAACAACAATTTATCGAATGCAATAATAATGTACTTCGACGCTAAAGTTATAATGCGACTTTAATATTATAAACGGCACATATTATCAATATATGTTTTATATTTTGTATATGACAAGCCCATGAGAGTCATTAGTAATTACTAAACTTGCTTTTAATTTACTATTGATAAATCAATTATTAAATACTTTTTGCCGCACTGATACATTTATAAATATCTTATATCTGTGTGAAGATGCATTTTTTTTTTTTATCATATCAGAATATATTTTGTTTTGCTTCGGTTCATTAAATTAATAATTCTTTTAAATCTTTTATTTTGGACTTCTCAATATGCTCACGCCCCCACGTAGGATTACCATGCCTCTCCAGGGGGGGTGCACCCCACAGTGAGAGAAATGCTGGGTTGGAACATAATTTTTTTCATATGGCATGAGTCTTTTTTTTTTTAATTTCCATTTTCAGAAAAACTAGACATTTGTTTATACAAGTGTGACGCAAAATTTTAGAATTTAATGTTTTAGTCTGATGGGATCTGGAATTAGTTTAAACGGTATAATGGGTCGCCAAAAAATCGAGTTCAATGATTCAGGACCGAAATGATATTATTGTATTGTCATTGACAAGTGTGCAAAATTTTGAATTAATCTGACCTTTTAAAGCGGGTAAAAATCGAGTTCAAAGATTCCGTTACATTAAGTGAAACTTGTATAAGCGTATTAAAAAGGCTATAAACGTTTCTCTCTTTATTCTGCCGATATATATTTCACTCAAAAAACTCTCTCTATTTGAAAACAATAAATTGTAATATTACTTCAGACATATTGATTACAATATTCTACTATTCAAATAGATAAAAAAAGAGAAAAAATCTACATATAAGAAAAGGGTTAGGGAAGGGGTTAACACGAAAAGAATGAAAATTGTTTTAGTGTTTATGGTAAACAACACTCACAAAAAAAAGAGAAAGAGAGAGATCATTCACGTTCCAAGAATTCATTAAAAACGTGAGTACGTGCAGTTTCCGTATTTATTTTCATTTGCATGAAATAAAAATTATGTTATTAAAATTTCCAAATTGAGGTGGAAAATCGAAATATTTTATTTTTCCTTCATTGCACATTCTGCTAACGTGTGGCTAATATCCTGTAGCAACGGACGAGTGTGTTTGATTAGAAGTAAATTACTGTTAAGAATCTTTGATCAGGAAATAATCAATTTTTGAAATTTCTCACATAGCGTAGATTCGTATTACAAATGAAAAAAATATATATACCGTAAAATCCGGCGTATAACGCTCACTTTTAACACAAATAATAAGATCGAAATTTAAGGGTGTGCATTAAACGCCGGGTATAAAAATGAGAGCTTTAAAAATTTATAAAAAATGAGTATAAAAAAGTTACACTTCTTCGAAATACTGTTCTCTAAAAAAATATAATTACGAATGTAAATGTAATACGAATTTAAAAGTTTGTAATTTTAGAAGTATGCTATTTTTTTCTAAAGCTTGGAATAATACCTCGAATAAAATGACTTCAAAGCATAAGAGCATTGCGCACGTACATTTCAGGTTCCTTCGTAAAAAAGGAGGTGCGCGTTATACGGCGAATATATATAAAAATTAAAAAATGCAGCTTGAAAGTAAAAGTACGCGTTATATATATACATGCCAAATTTTACGGTAGATTTATTTTTTAATTTTATGAATTAATTTTTCGTGTCTCTATAATTTATCCCATTAACATCTATTTCTATTAAAAATAGTTTAAATTTCAACACACACACAAGATAAATAACATCGAAATTTATAAATACCGTTTCGTATTGAAGGAAAATTGTTCATAGTAGGACAAGAACTCCAAGAGAAATACAGTCAAATACGAAGATTTTTATCCAAAACACTATGCTATTTATAAAATATGTAATATTAATTGAAATGTTTCTGACCTTCGAAAAATTGCCAGCTATTTGAAAAGAATTTGATGATGTTTATTGCAAAGAAGCCGTTTTAAAACGAGAAGGATCAATGGAAAGCATTGCAGTATTATAGTCAAATTTAATAATAAATTTGAAGATAATTTATAATTTGATGTAGCTTTTTGTAATTTTTATAGTTTGAATTAATTTATTAACATCACTAACTTAGAATTATTATTTCAATTAAAATGAAAAATTCCATTAACACATAAAACTACGATTTGGTGTTCATGTCACTAACAAAAAAATTTTAAAATTGCGTTTATTTTAACATGAAAATGAAAATAATTTTATTTCTTCTTTACTTTCCTCGAAATCAATTTAAGAATCACATTACAAATTTTTATTTTTATTTTTAAGAAAACTGTTCCCATTTTACTTAAATGTGTGTGACTACTTCTATTTTTTAAATAAAATATTTTTTTAAATATTATTCAACTTACATCAAATAAAAATATATCATTAAAAATTAGATGCAATTATTATGAACGAGTTCAGCATCTAAAATATTTCTCAATTTTGAAATCAAAATAAATTTTTAAACAAACCAGTTTCTTTCAGTGACTATTAATACTAATGTAAAGTTTCTTAGTAATTTTATGTTTAATTTTGTAAAAATACAAAAACACTCAAGGAAGAAGGATATCGCAACACTTTAATTTTTAACATATTTTAGGCACACTAATCAATGCATCAGACAAAGAAATGATAATTGATCTTTCTTTAACTCGAGAGTATCAATTAAGAGAATGATTAATTGAAAAGAGAACAGTCAAAAATAATTTAGATTAGAAATAACGAAATATTATGACATAATTTCTGAAATTCAAATATTCAAGAGTTAAAGTTTAATTTCGGACTGCTTCTCGAAGTTATGAACAAGATGTGAAATATTTTTGGTGTTGCTTATTCTAATTATAGATGAGTTAAATTAAATTCTAATAATAGAAGTCATATTTTACATTAATTTAAATAATTTTCTAAGCCTTTTAAGCGTTTAATATCGTTAAATGAATAATAACTAATAAAATGTTTAATTATTTAAATTATCTTGTTAATTTGTTTTTGATTGAACTGATTATATAATAAATTATATGTATATATATATATATATATATTAATGGTATAGTATTTTCCTACTATATTTTTATTAAAAACACAAACTGAGCGTGGAAATTTAAATATTTATAAATGTTCATGCGAAATACTGAACTTTTTAAAAAATTTCCCATTTAGTAAAATTTTTATTCTTAATTATTTTTTATGTCATTTCAGGGCTTTTTAATCAATTTTTATTACAATTTAAACTTTTAAATATTATCAGCATACGAGTAAATTGATATTTGATATACTTTCAAGAAACAATTACTGTTTTAGATATCCTTTAAAATAGTAATAATCCTCCAGAAACTGGTTTTCAAAACTTTTTAATCTATATTAGGGAGTCTAGATTTCCTCTTATGAAAAAGAAAATAATAATATTTATCTATTAAATTTTATGAGCAAAAAAATTATTAATTTTGTTACATAAGTATGTCAAAAGTTTCTTTAAGAACAAATCTTATGCAAGAACAATGTGCAAAAAAATAAATTATTAAATCTCTATTGATTATGACATATAAAATGCCACATTTTTCTTGTATTTTTAATGACATAAAAAATTAATGATTTTCAGTTTTCGAACAAAAGTTACATAATTTTTCTATTGCATTAATTTTCACTGTCTCGAGCTGTTAAATATCTAGACTAAAATCCCGCATGATTTGACACTTGACAATAAATCTTGATTACAATAAGTGGCCAATAAACTGTCAAAAACCGCAACCAGCTGTGATATCGTTTAGCGGCACTAAGAGGAAATGAATTCTTTATTGTTTTGCTTTTGCGTTTTTCCTCTAAGCATTTGTGATCTAAAGATTTCATAATTAAATTGAGATCATTAATTACTGCGATGTCCATCATGCTTTACTCAATTCGAACTAAAATTTCAATATCATAATTTAAATTTATATCCCTTAGTTTGACATTAAATATTAAGGAAAATTTTGTAGTTAATTAATCCGTGTAATTGGTTAGATGACGAATGATTAAAATAAAAGTCACACACACAAACGATAAAAGTTAATTGACAGACTTTCATCGAGTAAAAAAATATCACTGTAAAAAGGAAAAACGGATTTCAAAACAGAATAGATATTTCACGGGTATTGTGATTTCCTGTATTGTGAAAAGGAAAAAATATTTAATCAAAAAGTGTAATGAAACCTAGAATGAATCAGCGATTACGGAAATCAGGTTTATTTTAAAAGCAAAATAAATCATTCTAATTGTGCAATTACATAAATTGCAGTAAATAATCTGGTTTCTAACAATTATTATATTTGGTGAATAGTAACTGGTTTTTAATGAATGTAAAAATAATTACATGTGTTGTTCGTAACAGAATTTGTTCATTGACCTGAATTCGAAATAAATTTTTATTTAAAAGGTTTTTTTAATTAAAAATATGCATTTAAAATACTTAAATTATTTAAAACAATCATTTAAAGGAAATTATTTTTTTAGTTGCTTAGAGACCGAGTAAAAAATAAATAAATACGTGTTTTATGTTTCGAAAGTTATTAAGTTTTTTCTTTTTTTAAAAAAGCCCATTTGTCTCTAATAAAAATTACTTTTAAGAATTTACAACAATCCTTAGTAATATTTGATAAATTTTGTTCTTACTTTTTAATTTAATGTTCAATCAAGAAATAAACAAGCTCAGTGCGATTGTTTGGAAATCTTAATATCTCTCTGAGCACTGATATATAATCTAGTTTGCGATAAACCCTATGAAGAAAGTCTTCTAGAATAAAAATACCCACAACTTAATGTTATTTCATAAGTTTGAACGAAGTACGGATTCTTCTCGTAATTAT